>KZ807672.1:15015-25967 GCA_000696205.2 Oncopeltus fasciatus | reverse complement strand
CATTAAATAAATAAATAATGCCAGGAAGAAAAAAGTAAATTAATACTAAATATAAACAACAATTAGATAAAATCATTATAAAAGTAATAATAAAAGTAATTACAAGTAAATAATAATAAATAAATAAAAATAATTAAAAAATGGCATGTTGGAGAAACTGGCTAGTGACAACACTCCTACTAATTTTTAATTGTGTGATATATTTACAATATATACAAATAATTTTACACTAATTTTTATGAAGAGCTGAAGACCATATTTATTTGACCTCATGCCATTTCCTATTAAGGCGACTGGTTGGGGGCTGTCAGGAAAATAATGGATTGGTTTTGGATTAGGATGCAAGCACCATACTTATAGTCTCCTAAATAAGGTCGTTGAAGAATTTTTTTTTCCAAAGTCGGGAAATGTTACCAGCGTGAATTACCATACTAGATATAGTAATCATCACCAATAGCAATAAGAGTTGACACAAGACAAATCTTGGACACACAACTTCTCTTGGCCTATTTTCATTAGTGTATTGCCCTTCTTCAGGGTAAAAGATAAAATGAGTGAACCGGCACTTTCACAATCAGATTTATGGAATATCAAATCAGCTTCAAGTTATCTCGTACTCACCACTCAGGATTAACTTATAAACGGAAATAGGCTTTCCGAGGTGTATTCCCCTTTAGGGTGGCTTTGGAAATCAACACCTTGAGACAAGGAAACACAACGGACCTTAATAGTTCCCTAGGCCTATTTTAGTATCCGTAAAACCTTTCTGTACTCCAATAATACGTAGTACTGTGTCAATAGCAGTATTTTTTTTTCTTAGAATGAAACAGTAAATGAAAAAAAATTTGCACTGGAAATGAGAATAGCCCATCAGCAATCTACAATAGACTAGAGACATTTCTTATTATCTCTGTCAATAACCTATTTTAATGTGCTTGGATAGAAATGTCTCTAGGATCTAGCATTTTGAAGAATATTTATCCCTTTATCTACCTAAATTGGATAGAATAGCTAAAGATTCACAAGAATAACTTTCTATTCACTGATAAATTTCAGATATTTAATAAATTAATTTAATAATAAAAAAGCTGTGCAGGATGTAATTTCTAAATGAATAAAATAACCATCTAAAAAAAAGAAAAAAAAAAGAATTTCACAATTTAATCACGATTTTTTTATAGAATGAATGGAGATGGAAACAAAATAATTATTTATTATGTTTTAGAACCATTTTGTAATTTTTTCAATAATTGTATTATATTAAATCTATAAATACTTGAGAACAAACCACTAGACACCTAGAATATATGATCAAGTAGTGGTATTTTCCTATTATTTTGAGCATATGCAACGAAAATAAACATTTAGGAAAATATTGATGTAATAAAGAACTCATTAGTCAAAAGTAATTTAATCATATAAAAAATGCGATTCTTATAGATCAGAAGTGGAAGTTTCAATCTTATTGTCGGCCAGAGATAGTTCGGGCTGTAAAAAAGTACAATCGATATAAGTAATCGTTTTGTTGAAAATACTTTTTCGTTGCAATTCTAACCAAATTTAGTTTTCGAAACGCCTAAGTCACTCTTTTATACTTTTATCATCCAATTTAAATCAGGATTAATTAGGTGAATTGTTCCTCGTCGTATATCAAAAGTCTGCCTTTATCGTTTCGCTAGTTATAAAACTATTTGCTTGTAAATCCGCCAAAAGTCTAACAACTCAACACTCACCGATTAGACCTCATCCAATGTGTTTCAAGCCTTCATTTTCTAAGTGCCTCAGTGTCAGGATCTATTATCCTTTGAAAAAATTACCTTTAAGTATCAATTCGTTCTAGTTGAAGCATTGAGCGTAAAATAAATTGTAGTCTGATTTACGAAATTGATAAGCCTAAAGTCAAAAATTGAAACCAGCATTATCAATCAGGAAAATCAGAATGACTACCAGTGATAACAGGAGCAATACAGACGCCTCCTGAAAGGAAGTGATAAGAGCCGACCGATGGGAAGGCAGTATTAAATCAAGGTCTGGTCCTAGGCAGGTACAATAGCCACCTTGGACTTGAAACGGCTCGCATTCAACTTTTAGCTCTGAAGAAGCCATCACATGATGTGCGAAAGATTTGTAAGAGGAAACTTTAGTACACGGTCAAGCTCGGAAGAAGTATATATAAATATTCCTGGAGACCGCGGAAGCCTACGTGAACTGTAATAGAAACAGGTATTTTTTTAAAGGCTTGATTTAGAGCTAGTTGGCCAGAAAGATTGTTTTTCTAATATTGTAATTATTTTCTAAACCATCACATGGTTTAAACAAAGTTTAAAGTAAATACAATTTATTCTAAATAATCTAAAAGGTTATTTCTACCACCAATGAATATAGAACTCTCATACCTTCTATTCTCCGTCTTCATTGGTTTCTGCAAACCATCCTCCGTTGGCGAGCGCTTTCGGACATAGTCCATCTTCTGGCCGAATACATGCGTTCACTGTCACTGTCTGTATTCAACTCTACATATACAGACAGTGACAGTGAACGCATGTATTCGGCAAGAAGATGGACAATGTCCGAAAGCGCTCGCCAACGGAGGATGGTTTGCAGAAACCAATGAAGACGGAGAATAGAAGGTAAGACAATTTATTCTATTTATACAATAGATTAAGATATTCTGTTAATTAAATGTCATTCATTAAAATATATGCAGAATTTCCACTTTTTAAAAAAAGATACGAAACCCCTTTTAAAATTATCAAAATGAAAGATGAAAAGTTCAGAATACATTTTACGGGAATTTTCCAATCTGGGCCCTAAATGGGGCATGTTCTCGTGAGGCTGGGACGAAGGCATGCTCGCTGCTCCAGTACGTGGCAGTGCAGCAAACGCATCTCCAGGCTTGTGCAAGTTCCACCCCGATCTACGTGCAGTGATAGCACTGGGGGGTGGGTCCTTATCAAACCTTGGCACGTACCAGAGATAGTGCTGATAACAGCTTGAGGAACTAGTCTTTCTGCACTCCCCATCTCCTTCCCTACAAGACCTCCTTCTCCCACTTTTGCTTCTAGCTTATTTATTTTCAAAAATATCTTCTTTATCTATCAAACCGTAGCATAAAATTACATAATAAAAAATTTCAGAATAAAACATTAAAAATATTTCATTCAGACACTAAATAGAATAAAAAATAAAATATATATTGTCACAAATCGGTGAATATATTGTATATCAAAAATTATAAATATATTTTTTATTATTATTGCTCTTTTTAACGATTTTAAGCATATCTTACACATAAAGTGATGCAGTGGTCATAATTTTAATTTATTAAAAACAAAGACTCAAAATGTCATTGTATTAAATTATATATGACTGTAATAACTCGCTTTTATATTTAAAAAAGTATGAATCTTCTTTAACAATATTTCAAAAGTTTTCTATATAAATTATGCCCAAAAATCGCAATAGTATATAGTTTTTCAGTGTTTATTCCCTAATATGCTTTGAGAAATATTTTATATCTTATGCATCTACTATTTTTGAAACATGTAATTATAATAATTATAACAATGAAAATCAAGTTGTAAATATTAACAAGATTTTAATATAATTATGGCAATACATAATTTAGATAACTCTTCGTTTCATTTTTGCTTAAAAAAGGCAGTCAGGTCATGAGCAAATAAAAAACTTTTTCCACGAACGGTAGTAACTACTACTACCGTGAGGTTTGGAATATTAGCCTAAGCTTCGGTAACGATCTAAATTCTCTAGGTTAACAATTTAATGAAAAAGAGCAATTAATGAAATTAATAAATCTAAATTGAGTGTATATGAAATATATTTAATGGTTTAAAAATAATTAATTTTTACATTCCATTTGGTGCTATATTGCATTATTATCATATGTAATTTAATGTTGTATTTATCCAAATTTTTCAATTAGAAGATTTGTAATTAATTTTGTACTTTCAAAATAGTTTAATTAACTTAAAGTTAAGTTGGGTCTGTTATTAGTCATTATATTTATTAGTCAGCTGTATTAATATAAATAAATATTTAATTTTACAATTTGCGGCGAATAAATTAGTTATTAATTGTCAGTTAGATGAGCGATTCCCAATACCAGTTCTATGTTCACGCGTCTGTAGGTAACATTGGTTAAGTGGTTATTAGTTTGTTTTCTTACTTGACGGCAGTTTCGAAGAATCATTGAAGAAGAAATCATTTTATTGATCGAAAAAGGAGGAGGGGTATATGGGAGTTTAGGACATAATTGCCATAGAAACATTATTTTTCTAGCATCTGTTTTATTATTTGTGAGTTTTTTATGCCATGAATAAAACGAATAATTACATTATTTGTTTAAATTATTTAGACTATTCCTCACATACATTCAGTTATTGTTGTAAAAAAACCACCCGCTCAAAAAAATTAAGTTCTATGACGAAATCCATTAGAGAAGATTGAGACATTAAATTTATTTAATCGTATCGTTCAAATATATCATAATAATANAAGGACCATATTTTTTTTTTCAATAATTTCTACATAGCTTTTCTAAAAATGCAAACAAAATTGGCAACAGACTTAAAATAAATCTGCAAAACTTGTCTGACATGTTTCTTATAAATGTCCTGTAAGTTTTAAAAGGAACCAAGTGCCTGGGGAGCACCATGGAGAAGTCCAATGGAACCATATTTCTTTATTTATTTTAAATTATCATTAACAATTAAGATGATCACCAGAAGTACCAAATACCAAGGGCCTGGTGACAGAATTAAAGGTTTTATATTTCACTATTTTAGTAAAACACTTTTTATATACCAGTTAGCTTTTATGAAAAAAGCATTAACTTTTTACACCTCATAGCATATCATATGCATTTTAATTTGTAACTGAGCCACCAGCAGTATTAGAATACAGGTGGTGAAAACCTTGTTTATTTTATCATTCTTTATCAATCTAGTTAATAAAAAAAATATAGTACATAAAAATTAATTATACAACCAGATGTAATTTTAAACAAAAATAAAACCTCAAATTACGCCTATAACAAGATATAAACTAACATAACATTAATAAAAAAAATTCTCTATAATAATTTTTGCTGTAAAATTAATGTTCCACCTCCTTCACATTATCTGATCACACAGTTCTGATTTAACTGTGGACGCCGGGATGATATATGCGGGGCAGAATCCCGTGTCTGTATAGGTCCATACATATTGTACCTGCAACAGACAATCTTTTTAAACAAAATAATTACACCTAACTTTGGGCTTATGACACATGGGGTGAATTATTTTATAGATCACAGGAGTTGAGATGGTACAAAATTTTATGATGAAGAAATATAAAAGATGGTAGTAGTATGATCATGAATGGACATTAGAGAGATGTGGAATAAAATTCTACCACTGATAATAATTGCAAGTAATTGATTTCAATTGAAAAATTTTAGTTTTTGGCACTCTTAACAATAAATATATAATTGACCTATCAGCAAAATTATTAGGAACATATATAATGCCCTCAAATATAGTAAAGATTATATAATTAACATAAACGCCCTCTAAAATATTAGCGCACTTTGTTTTTATTTTACGATCGAGTGTCCACTGGGAACTTAATTACACTTTTAGCAATGGCAACAGTTTATGCCCTACATTTTTTCTATAGTTCAGTTATTTGTAATAACCTTATGTTTTATTTGCTTGTCTCTTTTTCTTTCAGAGAGTGCTATCTTTTTTTTTTCCAATAAAATAGTTTCTTCTAATTTTTTACTTATATATTGAAGATTTTGTGAGTTCACCAAACAAAAAAAAATATGAAGTTAAAAAATTTTGTAAGCGTGAGCTTGGAAATCTAAGCAGATTTCATATTTTTCACAAAAACATGATATTTACAAGTGTAAATTACTAGTTGAGTCTTACAAACCAAAAATGGCAATGAGAATAATAATTAAGAGTGACTTTCCACGAGGGTAAATGAGTTGAGAGACTATCTCTCTGAGTTACAATCTTAAATTTCTTCATCTTAATAAGCGTTTAAATAAATTAACTTATTAATTGAAAGGATAGGAGCTAAAATGTTTTACTATCACATATTAAATATATTATGTTCAATTATTTTTTAACGGCATTAATTATAATAAATTTAATAATTAGTTAATCGTTTCCTCTATCACTAAATACCCACCTCTTAATTACGAATTTCAGTAATTAATTACTTAAATTAACAGCATGTTAAAGCTGAAACAATGAATTTAAGTTTATTTATATTTATAAGAAGAAAAATAAATCATACTCTAAATACACCATCTTTCTAAACATTTTGTGTGCAATAAATGATAGAAAATCAAATTTTTCAGGTATTTTATCATTATTTCTCCTACCTCCTTTTTTAATTTCAGTCACTAATAACATATTCAATAGGTTTTGAAAAAAAGCACACTAAAATTTGACTAGATATCGTTATTTTTAAATTAGTGGAAGATATATATAGCGAAAATACACACACACATACACACAAATGTTATCATTAAATTATAANCCTACTCGAATCCCTTACAGTTTAACAAATATTAATCTAAGGTCCGTTTTTATGGTTTGGAAAAAGCAGAAATATTTTATAATTGTTCTAGTGTATTGAGTTATAATTCAATGTTACTCTGGGAAATATCTGAAATATAATAATTTAAGTATTTCTAAAATACAAATACTCTCTCTCTCTCTCTCTCTCTCTTTCTCTCCCTTCCACCCTCTCTAACTCTCTCTCCCTTCCTCCCTCTCTAACTCTCTCTCCCTTCCTCCCTCTCTAACTCTCTCTCCCTTCCTCCCTCTCTAACTCTCTCACACTCACTCTCTCTCTCTCTCCATCTCTCTGTCTCCCACACATCCTCCCAACCTCTCTTTCTCCCTGCCCCACCCCCTCTCCATCATTATATTAATTAGTAAAAATGATGTAAATAATCATGTAGGAATGCTAAGACTGGCCAGCTACTTTATCAAGCGGAATACGATTATAGTAATATTTAATTTAAATTTTATTATGAAATACGACCTATGATAAATCGATAGGTATTAAAGCCACAAAGCTTTTTTTTTTTTTTTTTTTTTTTTTTTTTTTTTTACATGACTTGCTTATTAAAACTCTTCAAGCTCATGTGATAATCCGACATCGTACTGACTCACACAGCGGGTGAAATAAAATTTTACTAAAATAATCTTAGCTGTTTTCAGAAAACAATATTTGCAAGTAACAGTGAATAAATTAAACTGAAAAATGCATACCTATTTACATAGAAAGACTCAAAAGTCACGAATGAACATTCCAAGTCTAACTGCAAAGATTGATATAATTTATTTATATAAGAAAAAAAAAGGAGCATACTAGCATTTCTTATTGACCATATCAGTAGAAGTGAAAGATGAAATAAATAAATTAATGACTAAAGAAATTTTCCCCACGTTCTGGCTAATACATACTTAAAAAACAAAACATATTTATAAAATCCTAATTATGAGCTTCTACCCGCCGCCCCACCGAGAGGATTAGATAATAATGATTGCACTTTAAGTATATATTATTAGGCAGCTGATTTAACATCTGCTAGAGCACGTGATATATATTTTTCAAGAGGAATAATTGGAATTGAAAAACATTTGCTGTCATAGAGTAAAATCAGCTGATTTACTCACCCTCTTTAGCTTTCATGAATAGATAAGTCCGGTTAGTGTTTGGCTTCTAATGAACACTCTTCATTTTACACAAGTAAAAAATTTTAAAATCCAATTTATTTACATTAAAATTCTTTTTGAGGAATAAAAGATCTTGTTTGTGAATATTGAAGGAATATAGCTACTGAGGTAGTTCTTATGACAGACTTTTTCATCAATCAGAAACCAAAAATGACAGCTACTAAAATTTATAGTTGTGTGAAAGTTATACTGACAAAATATTTATGTTTTTCTTAAAGAAATTTAAGGCATATAATTATTGAGGAGCAAAATTGGACCTGCAGTGGGGGAATATCTGCAATGTTAAAATTTGATTAAAAAAAAGTTTTCACAACGTAGCGGAAGTAATATTCATTTTAGAGTTATAAAAATCTGTTTATACTATTTTCTTTTCTGCAGAATAATAGATAAATTTAAGAAGTGAAAATTTTGCTATTACAAATCACCACTTCTAGCAGAACTGTTTCCGATCTTCTATTACAGGAAGCAAAGATAAAGTTAATGTCAAATTGCAGTAAATAAGTTGTAGCAAAGAAAATATTTCATCTATATTGAATACAATTAGTACTCTGGAGGTATAATAAGCAGGTAAACTCACATTTCGAAAGAGTTCGAACTTTAATAATCCAGCAATTTTTTTTTTTAAATTGCTATTTTAAAATTCAAAAATGTATTCCAAAAAATAGAATTATAAAAGACCGAAAAGATGTTAAGAGACCGCTCTTAAGATCGATTACATATAATTGAAATAAATGATGATATTGTGACAAAAAGTATAAAAAAAAGAAAAAAATGTATCTTATAAATCAACGAAATGTAATCGAAGACGATAGGTACCCCGAAATAAGGGTGTTTTATTGTTTAATTTAACACCCTTAAGGTAAATTAATTGTAAGCTCAAAATTTACATTTTCAAATAAATTAATATTAGTTCTCTTTAAAATTGATAAAGCTCATATGTGAAATCAGCTCAATATAAAAAAAAAAGTCTTTAACACAAGAGCTCGGATATGTAAGTAAATTTCAAAAGTTTCATTAAGGATGGAGATAAATAATAGCGAAAGGGAAATTTAACTTGAAGTCGAAGAGAACAAGGAGGATAAATTGTATGGCCACTTAGTTTAGAGGAGACTCAAAATATTAATATGAGTATTCTTGAATTACATTCTTAAATGATTCTGAAGGAAGAAATAAAAAACCCGGATACCGTCATTTTCCTAAGGGCTGAAATGATAATAGCAGGAAAGACGTGAAATGTAATATTTTAACATTTAAGTTTTATAAAATTTTTCGTCGAAAGCTTATCAAAGAAGATAATCAATATTATACAAATGCAAGGGAATAAAATTTAAAAAATCTAACTACCTCACTCAGCCGGGACTCGATCCGGCTTTTTTTAAAATTCTATTCCCTTTCATTTATTGAATAAAATTAGTGAGGGATTAAATGCTACAACTAATACATTAGTTAGATAATCAATATTATTTCTTAGGGGGTTGAGTAAGCCTTGCTTAAGCGTTTGTCTCTTTTTCAATCACTTAGGCTCATAGAGGGAGGGGACATCTACAGGTTGTTATCCCATTTTAAACATCCACGGCTCCGGACAAGCTTTCATTAATCGATGAATGCTTTGGCAGGGCGGGATTTGAACCCACATCGCCAGTATTGCGTGACCAGGTTCCCCCGAGCCACCCCCCTCTTCTAACTTTGTCAAACTGATGGCCGTAAACTTTTCGCTCTCGTAAATGACCATCATCCATGCATTAAAGTTGTTCAGCTCTTATAAGTGAAGTAATTATACTTATGATTTGTCTGCTGGAGTACTACACTATATCGATGCTTGAATGTTGGCTAACTAATTACGATGAAATTCTCATATCTTAGGCTTGCATTTAAGGTATAATGCATTAGTCTGAAGACGCAGAGCACCCAGGACCATTCCATATGAAATATGTGTGCGGCCGCTCCACTGATTCGAGTATTAAGATTGATTGCACAGATCACGGAGTAATTATTGCATTAGTGCAATTAGTTTGGGTTTGATACCCTGCCGGTGATTTACTAGTCTTGGTAATATTTACTAATGCAGGCTAATCAGAGACCGGTCCCTTCAACATTTAGATGAGCTGTATCAATATTTGATTCGGTCAACAAATCATCTCTCTCTCTCTCCCCCACTGCGGCCGGCGTTGGACGGCTGGAAGGGGTGGGCGTATTATTGGAGGGGGGTTGGTGTGTGTTTGGCAATGCTGGTGATTAAACGCTTTCACCGCTCACACATTGGCATGAATTAAATCATAGTTTCTGCAAGTGATTAAAGGATTTAACAGGCAAAATTAGGGTCACAGGGTAGAATATAAAAATACATGAACCTTTGGTCAGAGATGGGTCGATTTTAATAATTTTAGTTCAACTATACAACATTTTAACATTAAATTTAATTATAATTATAGATAGGAGCATAAATGGATCACAAAAGATGCAAATATCTTGCTGACCTTACGTCATTTGCTCATTATTGCTAATTCAATTAAATAATTCGTAAATTGAAATATTTGACAACAATCTTTCATGTATTTACAAAACTTTTTATCAATAGAAAAAATCGAACACTAAATAAATAATAAATGTAACAATTATTAAGTAAATTAACTATATAAAATTATTTAACAAAGAGCAATTCATCATGTAGTTGTTTTATTAAGAAATTAAGTTTTGTTAATTAAAAAATATTTTTCTATAATTTTTATGGTTTTAAATATAATAATTTAAGTATTTCTAAAATACAAATACTCTCTCTCTCTCTCTCTCTCTCTTTCTCTCCCTTCCACCCTCTCTAACTCTCTCTCCCTTCCTCCCTCTCTAACTCTCTCTCCCTTCCTCCCTCTCTAACTCTCTCACACTCACTCTCTCTCTCTCTCCATCTCTCTGTCTCCCACACATCCTCCCAACCTCTCTTTCTCCCTGCCCCACCCCCTCTCCATCATTATATTAATTAGTAAAAATGATGTAAATAATCATGTAGGAATGCTAAGACTGGCCAGCTACTTTATCAAGCGGAATACGATTATAGTAATATTTAATTTAAATTTTATTTATTTTTATTATTGTAATTACACAGTTAATATACTCATTTTGACGTTTTAGTTATTTGTATTATATTAAAGTGAAACGTTGATTAAAATTAAGTTCAGATTTTTTAAATAATTTCTA
>KZ807671.1:330356-345067 GCA_000696205.2 Oncopeltus fasciatus | reverse complement strand
TTGTGTGTGTGTGTATATATATATATATATATATATATATATATATATATATATATATATATATATATATATATATTAAAATATCATCTTATATTATGTTACATGACACTTGGACACACACACTGGATCTCGACTACATGTGTGTGCGCGAACTTTTGTAAACTGGGGCAAAGTTAATGTGAAGTATATTATTGAAGTTATTGAAGTATATTATTTGCCACTATGACTAATGACCTTAAAGTTATGACAACTTCTTAGTAATATTGATTTTCTTTACTTATTAAACTGCTATTTCTTGTATCTCTATTATCAGCTTCCTATGTATGCAGTAATGTAGGAATTCAGTTATAGTCGTACGCAATGTATTCCTCGAAATTTTTATGTCTTCCCTTAGGTTGATGTCAATTATATTACTTTTTAAATAGTCAAAGCTTTGTTTGTATTAATACTGCCTGCTTTAAACAGATTTCACATAGGGAAATCAAAATATTCATATTGGTACCATGAAACAACTTTTGAAAAATATTAACTGCCCTTCACTGATACTAATACATATCCTCTGTTTCTCACACACACACACATATATCTGTCTGCTCCAGCATCCGCAATTTTTAAAATCATTAAACCAAATTTGCTATTTAAGCCTCTTTTTTCCCATTGAATGAGTTTGTTAAAGGCTATAACAGTCAATAGAGAGGAGAGTTAAGTGTAATACCAAAATTTAAAATATTTATATCTTCATTATTATTAGGTATTTCAGAAAAAAAATTTATTGAATGAAATAAGTGTAACTTAACATTTTTATTCTATAACATTAGGAGAGATGGAAAAAAGCTTAAAGGAGTTTAAAAATTTTTTTTTTCTATTTATTTAAATGTTAGCCGCCTCCCATTCAACCACTTAGGGTCATGGAGGGAGGGCCTTTCTACAGGTTGCCATCCCATTCTAAATGTCCATGGCTCAAGACAAGCTTTACTGCTAATATATAAAAGATTGCCCTGGGTGGGATTCGAACCTGCAGCGCTAGGATTTTGAGGCCCGATCGGATCCCATGATTTACCCAGGCACCCCATATTTTTTATAATGCTAATTTGCTGTACATGTTATCATACTGTATGGCGTGAACTCATGTACTTCTGACCCAAGGTTTCTTTGGGTTTATTGGCATTGTTTATTTATTGAAAATTATTTCATTCGCATGAAAATCTAGTGTTTTAATAAGTTTTCCTTGAGGAAATCAAACTATTCTTATCTCATGATGTTACTTTTGAAGCTTCTCTACTTTACACGCATACACACACATGAATACATGCCCTAAATAGTTAATTATACAATGCTTGTTGATGATAATAGATTTACACACACTCACATCACACACTTTGAAGTAGGTTTAACTTTTAAAATGTTAATGATTAGACTTTAGTCCTGAAAAGTTGCTTATCTTATATAATGTTTCATGACTCAGGGACACACTGGACCTCCACTATACATATGTGTGTGTATATATATATATATATATGTGTGTGTGTGTGTGTGTGTGTGTGTGTGTGTGCACACACACACGCACGCACGCACGCACACACACACACACACACGTATATACTTCCTAGAAATAAATAAATAGCTCAATACCTGGGATTTTCATCAGGATCTGTAGCATGGACTACAACAACGGAAGCACCAGGTGCTATATCTTCAGGAAGATTTGCACTGTACTCTTTTGGAGAAAATTGTGGATCATTGTCATTAGTATCTTGAATAACTATGGATACTGTTGCAGTTCCAGTTCTAGGTGGATCACCTTTGTCTACTGCCAAGACCTAAAAAGAACAAATTAAAATAATTAATTACTACATACCAAAGTAGGGGAGAAAGACTATATAATAATGAACAATAACTACTAATGAATTTTTAAATTAACCAAAATCTTTTAAATAAGCAAACAATAATAATACCTAAATAAAGTAAATTTGGAAAAAGAAAACAAATAGATCAAATAAAAAACTAAACTAAATAAACCATTATGAAACACCATTATTAATATAATGAAAAAAATCTTAATCAAAAGTTTTAATCCATTAAATAATAGATTGCTTTATAAATCGGTGACAAGAAACTGATAATATGTTCTTCATTAAAACTGGATCATTCAAAACAAATGAGCAATTTTTTAAAGGAGGTATTTGCATTGATGCCAGAAGTCAAGGATTACTAACATCAGTTAATAAATTACTTTGCTATATTAATTAACACATCAGCAATTCATCTATAAATCAACAGTAACTGCTCAAATAAATATTAGTAGAGAAAAAGTTTACCTATGTCAACACAGGCTTAATGACAATATTAGAAAATTAATAAGTATGATAAAATTTTTTCATTATTTATTTTAGTTGTCATTCATGCAAAGAATTAATAATGAAATGTAGAACCTCAAAGTTTAGGCGGGAAGTAGCTTCTCGGTCTAATTGTTTACTAGTACATAGCCATCCAGAATTAGAATCCACTGTAACTGGAAGTTCTTCTGGTGAAAAATGTGGAGAAATTTTATATTCAATTTCTGAATTTTCCCCTTCATCTCCATCATAAGCTTGAACCTGAATAAAAATAAATAATACAGAACTTTCGTGATAAATCAAGACAATTTCACTTTATAATTACTAAAGATGTTTTGCCTATTCTAAAAAAAAATAAAGTTTTTATGTTTTTATTGATATCTGATTTGTTTCTGTATCAAAATTAAATTTTGAGTAGAGATTATATACATATATGTGTGTGTGTGTGTGTGGACAAACAAATACACACCCACAAGATTGAAAACATTAAAAATATATTCATTGTATTTACTGATTGATTAGACGCATTTCACTTGGTACAGCAAAGAGGGGTACCTCTACTTTTGAAAATTTTATTTAATTTAAGGCATATCAATGACAAGCTATTCATGTTAAGACCAACAATTTTGCTCCTCCCAGACCAACAGTGGCCTCCTTGACCAGATCTTCGAGTTGCTGGATGAAGTCTGGTGGCCTGCCAATAAATGGCAACCTCTCTTCTATCTGAGGATAGTGTAGAGAGATCAAAAGTTTTCTTAACACAAGCATTTAAACTAGACAGGCACACACATTTCTGAAGAAGAAGCTTTTAATATTGTTTTAAACTTAAATACAGTTAATGAAAGTGGAGGCAAACCTTATTGTTCAGTACAATAAAGGGAAATATCATTTCTAACAAAAATAAAAAAAGAAACTCACCCTCACTATTGAAAACCCAACAGGAACACCCTCAGAAACTGACTCTTGGAATAAAGAAGTATAAAATCTGGGAGCATTGTCATTGACATCTTTCACATTCACTAAAACCTGAGTAGTGTTTGATTTTCCTGGGCTCCCTCCATCTGGAAATAATAAACTAATTATTAGTGAGAGAACATATGGACAAATATAGTGGGATAATCTCACATTTTTATCAACTAAAGAAATTGTATTGCTGATGGTATCTCNTACATATTCCACTCAACCTTGGGGTTCTTATTTCTTATTGGTAAATTTTTAAATTTTTATTTAAAAAGTTAATTTTAATTTTGTGGTTTAAAAGCCAAATTATACTTTATAAAATTTGCCATATTACTTTTAAATGTAAAATGAAAGACTTGTGTTTTTTATTTAACAAAATCAGATAAAAGTGACTGGGGATTACCTGAAATGTCAAGTGCAAGTAAAAAATATTTTTTTGCAGCATTGAGCATTATATTTAGCTTAAAGCAATTAAACTGAGCACAGGTTTTTATTGATGTAGGAAATATTATAGGTGTTATACAGCAATTTTAAACAATTGGGAATAAGGGTTTTCCAGAATCGTCAATTTTAATTTTGGGGCCTTGATGCAACTATTAGTTGGTGGACAAAATATTTAGTTTAGAGTAATAATGCTAAATTAAAAGCTCTAGTAAAATTTAAATATCATACAATACTTCTATACTCATGCACATTTTCTCATCTGATGATTGTCTGTCTCTCTCCCTCTCTTTAGGTTGTTTTGAGGAGATAAAATTGTGTGACTTTGGTGTGAGTTTGACCTTAGCAGAGGATGGAGTATCAGGGGAGGAATACGTAGGGAGTCTTCCTTGGACTGCTCCTGAAGCTCTTGACAATGGGCCTGTCACTCCAGCTGTGGATATATTTTCTCTTGGACTCACTATCTATGAGATGCTTGCCTTGCAAGTCCCCCACACTCCAGAATTTGATGAGTCTTATATGGACAAGACAATGGACTCAGATATGATGGAAGCCTCAATGGAAGAACCACCTTATGGTAAATACTCATACAAATAAATTTATTAGTATGTTCTATTTTCACCACTTATATAAAGTTAATTTTAATTTTTATGTAATTTTAATTATTTTCATAATCTTCTGATTAATTAATTATGCTTTTTTTTTATTTATAATTTTTTTTAGACTATAGGTTCCCTTAATGCTTCAAGTTTTGAATACTCCAATCATTTAAAATGGATGGTCTGTTATCCAAATTATGAGGACTATTTCTTTACTTAAGATTCTATATTTAATTGATTATTATAAATTGTGATATATCATGTCATTCAGTCTCAACTAGTTTTATAACATTTTACTTGAGGTAGTCAAGATATTTGCTTACGAACATGATAATGTTTTGGCAACTTTTGAAAAATGTTTAGTATGGGGTGATTGATTATTTCCTCTAAACTGATATTTTTTTATTATTGATTCAAATTTAAAAAGAAAAAAAAATAAGTTGGAATTTGTGTAATACCAAATTCTTTTTTAAATAAGTATACACACAAAACAGTGTGTTGTGTACTTCCTTAGATAATTGAGCTTGAAGCTTAAGAAATATCATTTTTAAGGAAAAACAAGAATTGTGTTAAATACTTGGAATTTTGAAATAAATAAATGAAAAATATTGAAAAACTCAAGAGTAAAAATCATTTTCATAAAAATCATTTATTTACTTTATTAAAAATCCCCTGAGAGGTGTTAATAATGATCCAATATCAATAATGTGTAATGCTCTCTTCCTTAAGTATCGAAGCCTGCTATTCCATTGCTATTAATTCTTTAAAATATTAGACTTTCCATTAGACTTGGAATTAGATAATTGCTTTTAAGAATAATTAGATAATAAGCTGGATAATTAATATTGTAACTACATAGGTTTTTTTTTTTTTTTTTAAATAAATCTTTATTTATTACATTCTGTTATATAACATCTTGTAATTTGATGACTTAAAATAAATGTACATGTATAAAAATAATATAAATAAAATAAAAGAAAGAAAAATATAATGAAATAAAAATAAAATTAACAATAAATAAATAAATGGTCATCACTGTGCAGGGAGAAGGGGCCCATCGACCCCACTCCCAATAAGTTTAGGCATTAAGGCCCAGGAGGTCGCGAGGCCATCTCCGTTTTAGTCGCCGGGGAGGATTGTGGGGATTGGAGTCCGACGACAGGGATTGGGCAAATGGATTGGGATGAAATTGGAGTTTACTATGGAAGAGTTTGAAGCGGGTGGAGATAAGGTCTTTGACAAAAGGAATATTAAAGTCGTGATGAAGGGTAGAGTTGGACACATAATATGGAGCGTTAGCAATTATTCTAAGAATTTTGGACTGAAAGGATTGTATTCGTTGGATATTGGAAGGCTTAGCGGCACCCCACAGTTCTGCACCGTAGGTCCAGATTGGTCGTATAATGGTCTTGTAGATGGTCAGTTTATTTTCTAATGTGAGCTGTGAGCGCCTATTTATAAGGCTGTATAAGAGTCCGTGGCGTCTGTTGAGTTCTTGTCGTTTGATTTTAGTATGTTCATTCCAGTTGAGTCGTGAGTCAAGGTGGAACCCTAGGTAACGGACTGAATCAGAGAGAGGTATAGGTATGTTATTGTATGTAACATTATTAGGAGAATCTTTTCTTAATTTAAAATTTACTTGTACGCATTTGGACTCATTTATTTTGATTCTCCATTTACTGCACCACTGCTGAATAGCATCAAGGTGGTTTTGTAAATTTTTAGAAGCGATTTTGGAATCAGAGTGGGAGGAGAGGATCGCTTTGTCATCAGCAAAGAGGGCTAAAAGAGTATTAGGATGAGTAGGGATGTCTGCAGTATAAAGGGTAAAAAGGATGGGTCCAAGCACACTGCCCTGTGGAACACCCGCTTTCACAGGGTAGTGTTCGGAGTAATCTGATCCTTGCCGGACCCTAAAGAAACGGTTAGAAAGATAAGATTTGAGAATTAGGTAGATGGTACTTGGGAATATGGACTTGAGCTTATATAATAGTCCAGAATGCCATACTCGGTCAAATGCTTGAGTGACGTCCAAGAATGCACCAGGACAGAATTCTTTTCGCTCGAGGGAAGAGGAAATGTAGTCTACAACGCGAAACACCTGCTGGACGGTAGAATGCTGGGAACGGAAGCCAAACTGATGATTGGGAAGGATATTTGAGGAATTTATGATAGGCATCATTCGTTTTAGAAGAACTTTTTCAAATACCTTGGAAATTAAAGGAAGAAGGCTGATTGGTCGATAGGATGATGTATTGTGAGCAGGTTTACCGGGTTTGGGAAACAGGATTATTTCAGAGAATTTCCAGAGAAGGGGAAAGTGGGTGGTTCGAAGGACACTATTATAGAGGTATGTCAGGAAAATGATTGCTTTTTGGGGTAGGTTTCGAAGAATTAGCCCGGTGATAAGGTCATAGCCGGGTGCTTTGCGCTTAGGCAGATGGTTTATAATGTACTTGACCTCAGAAGGTGTCACTGCCTTAATCGGTAAGGACATTGGTAATGGTATATCCAGAGACTTCTCTACCTCCGCGTTATTGGACAAGTTGTCGGGATCTGGATGAGGAGTGAATGTTTGCTTTAGATGCTGGGCAAACATTTGGGCCTTGTCTTTGTCGGAAGAGGCCCAGGAACCATCTTCTCGACGTAAGGGGGCAGAAGGTTCATGATACTTTAGAATCCTGCGAGTAGCAGTCCAGAGGGATTTGTCTCCTTTTGAGAGGCTAGACAGGTAGGCATTAAATGCCTTATTTCGTAAAGCACCTAGTTTTTGCTTTACGAGACGAGATAGCTGGTTAAACTCCCTACGATCTGAGGGATGTCTGTACCTCTGGAACAGGGCTCGAGCTTGCCGCTTAGCTTGTATGAGGTTTTTAATGTAATCAGGGAGGGGTTCAGCTGAATTTACAGTGGAGCGGGTGCTGGTGGGTTTTAAGTTAGCCTTCCAAAGACATTGCTGAATCTTTATAGTAAAGAACTGGACAGCATCATCCAGCTCTTCAGAGGTTTTTAAGGAGATTCCGAGGTCAAGTGACTCTTCTAGGAGAGTTCTAAAAAGTGGCCAGTCAATGGGACCACTTATTAAGGTTGGTGGCAATTGTCTAGGGATAGGTGTGAGAGACAGTGTGAGGAAGACAGGGTTGTGGTCAGAGGAAAGTTCATTTAATGTTTTTACAGAGTGATGGTAGGTAATAAGATTTTTACATATGAAAAAATCTAGGATGTCAGGTAGACGGTTTACATCGGTGGGCCAATAGGTGGGAGAGGACGGACTTAGAGTAGAGAGATTGTGAGAGGAGATAGCATTATACAGAGCACGGCCACGGGAGTTGGTCGTTCTAGTGCCCCACTGCAGATGTTTCGCATTATAATCTCCGCCAGAAAGGAAACGGGAACCTAGGGATTTAAAATGCTCTTGAAATTGGCCTGAGGTGATAGATTTGTTAGGAGGGCAATATACTGCAGAAAAGGTAATTGGGGAAGTGGAAGTATTGATGGACACTGAAGTGGATTGGAGCGAGTCTGTAGGAGTGGAAGGTATTAAATGATGAGTATAGGAAGTGCGAATAAGGAGCGCAGTTCCACCATGAGCTCGTCCGTCTGGGTGATCAGTTCGGTAAGTTGTATAGCCTGGTATGTTGAGTTTTTTATTTTTTGTTAGTCGTGTTTCAGTAAGTAAGAGTACGTCTATACATTTGTCTTCTAGAGTTAGTTTGAGTTCGTTTGTATGTGTTTGAATGCCGTTAGCATTCCAAAGGAGAACAGAAAAGGGTCTAGAGGAGTAGGAGTTCATTTACTGCCAGACGAGGGAGTCATATTAGAGACTACCGCTGACAGTAGGTTTAGGAGAGGAGTGATGAGGGCGCGGAATTCTGAGAAAAATGAGTGGAGTATGGATTGGATATCATTTGATATTAACGGAGGAGGAACATGAGAGATGGCAGGTCGCTCTCCCCTGGGAGGCTGGCATTGAGGAAGAGGTTCTTCTTGTTTGGGCTGGTAGGTCGCCTTTGCATAGGAGTAACCGGATTCGACTTTTCTGGTTGGGGGTGGTGGGGGTCTTCCAGCTACAGGTGCTGAGTCCTGCTGTCTGGTGGGCTGTATCCGCTGCTTCAAATCTTTGTAGATCTGGCAGCCTTTATAATTGGCGGGGTGGTTTTTTTGGCAAAGGGCGCAAACAGCAGGTGTACTGCGAGATTTCTGACAGTCCTCTGTCAGATGTGTCCCTCCACATTTGACACATCGGGCACCATACTCACAGTATCTTTTGGTGTGACCGTATTCCTGGCATTTGTGGCACTGAACTATGTCTCTTCGAGGGAGGGGCTTCTCCACTCGTATTCTGCAATGGCAAAGAGAAGTTATATTGTAAATCTCGTCTATATTGCTTGTGGGCTCGAGATCTACAAAGAACAAGGGCAACGGAGACTTTGTATGACCGTCATTACCAGGTCTGCTTGATGTGATATTAATGGCATTTCTGACCTGGAAGCCAAGTTCAGTGAGCTCCTCTTTGATATAATCAGGAGAGGTTGAGTGGTGGAGGTGACGGATGACGACCCTGACTGCACGCTCTTCTTTTAATTGGTATGTGTGATGCTGGGCGTTTGTCTCTTTCAGATAGCTCACTATACCTCTGTAGGTGTCTGGGCTATCTGGCATTATTTTGGTGTCATGCTGACGATTGACACAGGTGTATCTCCCGCGGCCGACTCGTTCATCGAGTTGAATGCACATCAAACGAAAATTTTGCACGTTTCTGACAAAAATGGGAGGTGGTCGGGTTATACGTTGGGTGGCGGTTTCCATCTCCTCTCCAGTAATGTTTTGAAGAGGCTGAAAAGGGTTCACTGTTGTAAAGGGTGAAAGGTTTTCATTCCTGTCTGTCATTTCGTTGGCGGGGGGTGTGATGGTCACTCCTTGAGAGGTGCTGGGTCGTGGCTGTGATTGATCTCTTTCCTGTAAAGGTGCGCTACTGGCGGAATGACGCCTCTTGTCTTTAGGAGGGGTCATGGGTGCACCACGACGCTTCCCTTTTCGCCCTCCACTAGCAATCACCTGATGATAATGATTGCCTCCCACCATTATTAATCATTAATTTATACAAGAGAAAAAAAAAAAAAAGTAGAGTGGCCTGGTCTCGAACCTGTAACGCTGGGTTAAGAGTCTGGAACGGAGGCTCCTACTCTACAGGCAGAGAGATAAGGGAGGCTATGAGAGCTTAGCGCGGCGAGGTGGGGGCCGGACAGGTCTTCCCCTGTCGACCCCAGTGCTAAGGATAACGGCTACAAAAATAGTTCGCTTTACTCACTGTTTAGATGTGATCCTCGCGACGATTCGAGCTGAAACTGCACTCACATGTCACTGACACTTCACTACAAATGTATGTAGAGTTTGAGATCTCAGTTCTTCCCACAACTCGTATATTATAGTTGGAAAGACGGAGCGCTATAAACAGGTGTGTACTGATCACTGGCTACACCGCTACTAACTACATAGGTAAAGGGTTTCCCCTGCTCTTCCCTTCCAAGTATTCTAGAGACTACCTAGTGATTTCATCTTTACACTAATTAATTGCTTTCTTCAGCAGCCTATTTTATTTTATTTTCTTTGATCTTACACTCTTCCACCACGACCTCGCTGACTGCGGTGGCGGGGATAGGCTTTAAGTACACAAGAGTATGAAAGTTTGCATTTTGGCTACTTCCTCCTCCTCTTCCATCCCTCATGTAGAATTCCTTTTTACTGAAATCTCTCTTGGCCTTAATTCCCTCCTTTATTCTGTGGTTTACCGTCCTCCTAATGTTCCTTTTGATAGATAGGGCTAGAGAAAACCCTATATGATTTTAAATGGAGAGTTTTTTTTGACCGTAGATATTATTGTTAGATGATTTTAGTTGGGGCTCAGTCAAGGTAGATCCAAAAAAAATACAAATTAAATGACTGAGAGGTCATGGAAATGTGAACTTAGGGACGGGACGTCCACTCTCGTCTTCATGATAGGCAGCCCTGAAGATGGCTTACAATGTAAGCCGAAATGTTGGCAGATAACCTTTAAAAAAATATACTTTTTTTATTTGAATTTTTTTGGATCTACCTTGACTGAACCCCAACTAAAATCATCTAATAACCTATATGATTTTGTTACATTCTATCCTAATATAATTATCTCTGGCAATTTCAATTCCAACTTTCTTTCCCTTTCTCCCAACAAGTTGTATCTTGAGAACCTTTTCAACTCCCTTAACCTTTTCATTGTTCCCTTTGAACCCACCCATCACACACAAACTGTTGACACTTGGCTGGACCTATATATTATAGACTCATAAAATAACCTTTTATTTTTTTCACAGTATACTATCTCATTTCTTTCTCTGCATGATTTAATCCTCATATCCTATAGGATATTATAACATGTATACTCCTACCTTCAACCAAGATCAGTATCCTTCTGTAAGTTTTTAGTCTAGTTTTTTACTCCTGTGACTAATACCCACATCCCACATTCTCTATTATTACTATTTTAAAAGAAAAATTAGCACCTACATAGGGCAGATGCCATCTTGAAAGTGCAGGTTTAAGTCTTGCCGTGGCCTAAACTTTTTTTTTCTTTATGAATTATGATATTAAATTATTTTACAAGTATCTCAATTATTATTAAAAATGCCTTGGTGTAGTACCACTGGTGTGAGTGTAGAGATAATTTATTGTATTGGTTGTGTATGAGTATATATTTTTTACTAAGCACAAAAATAGAAATCTTAAAAACTGAAAAAATAATGAGATGGTGTTCCTAGTTTTGTATGATTTTTTTTTTTTTTTTTTCAAATGAATTATAATATTAATTATAAGTTGGATTTTAAATCTTAGTTCAAGCCACCTAAGGGTAGAAAATTTGGATTAGTCCTATTTAGTTTCTCTCACTCTCAATATTATTTTGATAAATTTTGAAATGGGTTTGCTAACTTTAAATTGGGCTCTGTTAAGTGTATGCTGTATTTAGGGACAGTCTGGCAAATTCTGACCAGTGTATGTCAACACACTATCATTTGTGACACTGCTTTAAGTTGATGCTACCACCTCTGCAAAAGTACAATGCCGAGAGCTCTGACCTCTTATCAAATAGAGCCAGCAAATCTTCAGGAATATGAATTGTGTCACTTATCTCCAGAAGCCATTCCACTTAAGGAGTGAGAACTTTACACCATCACACCTCGCCAAGTAAAAACATCTCACAGGCCATCCTTCTAACCCCCACCAGTTAAGCTGCTTACAAATTAAAATATCTGTAATATTATATTCTTCATAGTTATAAAAATCCTTTCTACATGGTTATGCTTGGTTGCCAAGCACCAGCAATCATTAATATTGCATTTTATCAATATTGCATTTTACCCTTCAATTGCTTTTCTTTATCATGAATTGTGCTTAACAAACTGTAGAGTTCAAGACTTCTGTTGTTATCTATACTCTTACATTTACTCTATAGTTAACTATACCCTATATTTATCTATATAACTATAGTCTGTCATCCAACAAGGATACTGATCCTTGTTGGATGATTTTTCTTTTAATATTTTCAAAACTTGATACTATCTTAAAAGTGTAGATCCATGCATTTTTCTCATAATGATTTTTATTCTTGTTTGTACAATGAATTGTGTAACTTGTTGCTTATGACTTTTTTTAATGAAATTATAAGTTCTTACAGTAATTGTAACTTGTTTAGTTTTTTTAATTGTTTTAGGAACAAGGCCCTCTTTACCACAACTTAGTATTGAATACTCAAATGTAATCTCTCTGTATGAAGCATGCACTGAAGAAAATTATCTCCAAAGGCCAACTGCTAAGTCTATTGTCGATGCCCTGATACCTCTTTTACATTAATGTAATCACTTACGGTTACATTCCTATTTAACTTGTTTTTAGTACTCAATATTTGAAATATTTTACTGTTTTAGTTTGTTATTATTTTATAATGTCAGATGATTTTATGTATGATATCCCAGAATTAATATGTATTTAAGTGCAAATAAATATGTTAAAGTTTTTGATATTATAAATATTAGTTAAACAATTTAATAGATTNGGTAATCAGTCACGATTCTAAATTTTCTTTGTTGGCTATTGTCAGATTTTTTTGGGACTATCCATATGGGTGAATTCCATGGTGAGCAAGAGGGTCTAATTATATTTTGTTCCAACATTTTTTGGATTTGTGTTTTTACTTCATCTTTGTAAACAAAAGGGTATCTATAATTTTTTTACTAAAACTGGATTGGTTTTAGACAAACATAAATTAGGTGCCACTGTTGCACCTAAAAAAAAAGTAAACAGAAGTAATGAATTATTGTATATATTGAATATGTAGGCAAAATTCTAGTAAATCATAAAATAAAGAAAAAAATTATAATAAGGATAGTTATGTTACTTAAAGGGTAAATATAAGTCTGAAACAGCATCCATTTTTATTTTCCTCAGAAAGTTCTATGATTATAATTAAGAGGCCCTTCCCCTGAATAACAGAAATTCACTTCTAAAATACATTAATATCTCTTACAGGATATACAGAATCTAAGACAAATTAGGATATAAATTACATGCTATGATATTCAATTATCTAAACTTAATATTCTCCTGATACATCGGAAAAGCATTTGGTACTCATATTTTACATTTCAGGTAATCCTCCAATTCTTCTTTTACAATTTTTCTCTTTAACAAAATGATCCTTTCAAATTATATTTAAAAGTTATTGCCAAATTTCATTAAGGAAAACAAATCATTTCGGCTTACACACCACACAGAACAAAGAAAGCAGAGCCCAATGTGTGGTAGCCAGAAACCTGCACTGTAATTCTCCACTGAAGATATATAAAAAAACTTGGAAAGTTCTGGATTCAAAATTCGGCTGGTGCCTTTGTATCCTTACAAGATGACCAAGGTAGGTAATTGATAGTTTAAGAACCCCCCCCCCCCTTTCTTTGTTGCTTTGGACCACAATGGCTAGGCTGAGAAAATTAGTGAAGTACATTTCATCCTTGGTTGAGCAGAGAATCCTTATCAGAAGTTTAACCTGGCTCAATGTTACAGATGCCAAGCGCATGGTCTTCTGGACCCTTCAACTGATGAATGTAAAAAAAAAACCCTGAAGTACCCACTGCATGCACACTATCAAGACCATCTGGTTAACTACAAGAGTTATGTTGCTTATCAAATATTAAAGGTCAAGAAAAAGCCTGGAAAAAAAAATAAGGCAATTTTCTTATTAACTTCTTCAGTTGCATTCTCCGCACCATCCACTTCCCTCTATTTTGGAAGCTCTCAACAATTATCCTCTTCCCAAAACCTGCTAACCTACCTTTCTCCTATTTTTTTATCAGTCTTTAAACCAAAAGACTGATTAAATTTTGTCCAAAATGTTGTCTTTCTGGAGAGAATGCTACCTATCCTTCACTCCAACAACGCCATTCCTAAGCAAACAAGTTTGGATGTCGAAGCAAATACTCAACAGTGCAACAACCTATATCGCATCTCCCTCACTCTTTAGTAAAAGGTACTACTTCTCTGCCTTCGATAGGATTTGATGTACGGGTTTGCTCTTTAAACTGTAGATGGTCTTCCCTCAGTTTTACTATCTCAGCCTGTTGTACCTATCAGATTCAGATTTGATAAAAAACCTGGCTGGATTTTACTCCAATGCAAGTCCTAAGTGGACATGACCGGTACAGAGGTTATTTTCTCATGTTTAAGATAATATGTTTAGATTATATATATATATATATATATAAGTTGTATCTTGAGAACCTTTTCAACTCCCTTAACCTTTTCATTGTTCCCTTTGAACCCACCCATCACACACAAACTGTTGACACTTGGCTGGACCTATATATTATAGACTCATAAAATAACCTTTTATTTTTTTCACAGTATACTATCTCATTTCTTTCTCTGCATGATTTAATCCTCATATCCTATAGGATATTATAACATGTATACTCCTACCTTCAACCAAGATCAGTATCCTTCTGTAAGTTTTTAGTCTAGTTTTTTACTCCTGTGACTAATACCCACATCCCACATTCTCTATTATTACTATTTTAAAAGAAAAATTAGCACCTACATAGGGCAGATGCCATCTTGAAAGTGCAGGTTTAAGTCTTGCCGTGGCCTAAACTTTTTTTTTCTTTATGAATTATGATATTAAATTATTTTACAAGTATCTCAATTATTATTAAAAATGCCTTGGTGTAGTACCACTGGTGTGAGTGTAGAGATAATTTATTGTATTGGTTGTGTATGAGTATATATTTTTTACTAAGCACAAAAATAGAAATCTTAAAAACTGAAAAAATAATGAGATGGTGTTCCTAGT
>KZ807671.1:292970-311319 GCA_000696205.2 Oncopeltus fasciatus | reverse complement strand
CGAGTATATATATTTATTTATTTATTTATTTATTTACACAAACACACTTAAATGTACATCTATTACAATAAGAACAATAGATGGTGTACATCGTCCGTAACAATAACCTATTGCGCCAGATAGAATGTTTACATGTTCCTAACCGAAATGGCTGCATATTCTTTAATACTTAGATTAAAAGGTGATCTGAAGGGATTCTTTATAACTTGCTTATGGACATTTAGATATTGTTATTATTAAATTATTTTGTATCAGTGGTTATTTCCTTTATTTTAAGAAATAACCTCTGAATGAAACTTATATTCTTTCTCTTAGTTCTTTAGTTGTTTAGTTTCATAAAGTTGAAGCCGAATAAGCATGTTAAGCTTTTTTATTGCCTTTTGTAATTTTTCTTTCGTGATGAAAGCAAAAACTGTATTGATACATTTTTCGTAGATGTAAAAATATTTTATTAAATGTAGATGATCTGTTGAGTAATGATAGTGCTCTATTTCGTAGATGTCCTGGCAGGAGCGCAATGAACAATCGGTGGAGATCCTCAAAGAGTGGTACAAGAAACAGCCACATCTACCCCAGGGGATACGTAAGTAATTGTGTACACTCTCTTTATTCCATTTTATTTTATTTTATTTGACATGGAATAATAAGAGTAAGGCCTAGAAAATGTTTGAGTTCGGTTTTGTTTTCAGAAGAGATCTAGTCAAATTAACTTCCGTTTCGATGAGATCATTCTAGTGACTTTTGCAAAGGATGCGTCACCCCTGGAAGCCTAACTCCCGCTATAACAGTTCGAGTAACGAAACCTTGAGTTTCATATCAGATTGTCGAAATCCTTCAGCCTTCCTAAGTATTTGGATGGCATTGGACTCCAGGTTATTAATCGTCTAGTTATACAAGGCAAGAAGGTCACTGCGAGAGCTTAAACGTAACAAGTGCGTTACACAATACCGAAGGGCATAGCGGGCACTAAATTTCAAAACTCTAGAGCAATTGAATTTAAGGCTGACTAAGTTATTCTGCTTGTAAGGTAAATATACTGCAGATCCATCCCTTATCCACCTATCCCTATCCAAGGTCAACGATTCAGGAACCTGGGTGAAGTTACCATCCGGCCAATGCCTTGGTGCTTTTGACTTTCACCTTACTCACAGGAATGGGTGATTCATCAAAATGGTCTTTATATAAATGCGGATAGTCAGATCATCTGCAGCAGAAGTTCAATTTAAAGTGGATTTTGATTTTTGAAGAAGACATAAAGAAGCATTGACATCAGTCAAGAATCTCAGTGGGTGTTTTCTCTTGTCTTCTTCTCAATGATTATTATTGGGCTAAGACAGTACTCAAATTCCCTTCAGTGCATACACTTACTCATCCTCTGTACAAGCACTGCAAGTCGTGGTTCTGGAAGTCCCACTATAGTTAGTACCCATAGTTCATCATTTTTGGTTCAAGTATGTTCTGTTCTCAGTGCAGCAGCTCTCTTCTTGGTGGCTCACATATTTCGAAGCATATTGAATTTCGGTATTACGGACAAGCCAAACCATACCAACTTATTTATTCTTTGACGGGCTATTAAATATTCTCAGAGGTAATCCTGGAATATAAAATCTCTGCGGTCAAAGACTTCGCCTAGTGATGAGAAACTTTGGAATTGCGAAAAATTTCTGCGAAAACAGTTCATAATTTTTGAAAAATTATTGACTAGAATAAGATACATTCATTCCCAAAGGCAGCATATATGGACCAATTTAAGAGTTTGTTGACGCTGTGTTTTATTGATCGGTTGGATACAGATTTTGATCTTTGGATTTGAAAATGTGATAGATTTGATAGTAGAAAAGATCCTGCAAAAAAAATGCCGAATTTATTTGAGTCTGCCCTGGCCAGTTTTCTATTTAACTTGTTGGATTAAACATGATCAAGCCATACCTACAAACTTCAATTGGAAACAATTTTTTTTTTTTTTTTTATTGATCAATGTGTAAAATGGACTGAAGCTTTTCCTTTAAAAGAAATGTCGATGGTGACTGTTGTTAAAATTTTTGTAGAATAATTGTCGCTATACTGCGCCTTAATGGAATATTTTATTTTCAAACCAGGCAATCTAGCCTTTTATTTGAGGTTAGTGATCTATTTGTGATATATTGCACCCATGATTCAGGGTGTCACACACTTATTGTTCATTACACTCATGATTTGTACCACGTCCTATCAGACGGCCAAGCAGGACAGTACAATCTTACCCTTTGGTCTATGCTTATATTTTGTAAATGATGCAAATTATTTAAAAATAAATTAATAATTTAACAAATTATTATGATATAAGTTCATGATAACTGGGATAAATGGATACTACATGTAACTTGGATCAAGCAATCTTAATTCATCCCATACTTCGTATTTTTTTTACGAGAAATTTCCTTGCTTGACGTAATAATTGGTCGTCGTGAGAAAATGGATAAAGGAGAACCTGAATTTGTTTCAAGAACAGGAATTATAATATTTCAGAATTACAAATGGCTAAGAGAAAATATGAAAGCAAAGAATACGAAAAAAAAAAGATCTCTTATTAAACGAAAGCGATTTCGTCTGAATGTTTTCTTCAAAGGAATAATTCTGAAATTAACTTTAATGGATTAATGGACTAGACTATTTATTGTCAAGAAAACATTGTCCGATGTTACAAACAGGATGCAGAATGTAAGAAAAAAGGATGTAGATTTTTAGTGTAATTTAACCAACTAAAATAATACTTAAAGATATACGCTAAACCTTATCCGATAAGAGTAGAGTAATAGATACTGGAAATATATATATGCTTATTAAAAAACCTTTTATGTAATAGTTGGAACTAAAAAATAGATTAAAAACGAGTTAATTCTAGGTATAAAATTGTAAAATAATAAAACTTGAAATATCTATCAAAATATCTGAGTAAGTCTAGGACCGATGGTGGTCGGCCACCTATGCCCGGGCATTGAGAATTGTATTACGGAGTATGCGGGGTAATTGAAGGCTCTCGATAAATACGCGAAGAAAATATATCATGTAGAAACGTCACAGCCTTATGTGCAGTTATGTACTGAATACCCCCTCTCCTCTCCTGGGAATACCCAACGTTACACATATGCACATATCACCGGACCAGCCGGCAATTTTAACTTCTCCCTTTCTAACACTAAAGTAATATAAAAGATGCGAAACTATGAAACACCCGTCGGAATTGTGTTTAATAGTGACCACTATATGTAGCAATTTAATGCTAGAGAAATTAGTCAGGGTTTCAGCCAGTATAAAAAAAATAAAATACTCCAAAAATGTTGGGTAATTATTTTATTGTTGCCGACGTTCCGACTTAACTTTTAAGTCATCATCAGAGCGATAGTGATGTATTATAGAAATATCTCCCAGGGAGGTTTATGGTCACATCTCTGAGTGCAAAGCTAAACTCTATAATAAAATAATCACCCAACACTTTTTGGAATATTTTATTTTCCTGATCCTAACTGAATAATTGCTCCAGCATAATACTCGACGGCCGACCAACCTCCCACGGTAGCAATTAATATTATAAATAAGAGTACATGGTATCCGTAATTTAAATTGAATAGCTTTACTCACCTTGGAGGTAGCTGGGAAAAATCCCTCGCGTACTGTTAGCAACACTTTCCAAAATGGCAACTCGGTCACCTTGACTTATCTTCTCCCTGAACTTATTGCCGCTCGCTCTCTCTACCGTCTTGGCGGTACTAGTGTACAGTAGGCCGTCAGTAGCCACTCAGAGTGTGGGTTATCCTGTGACAGTTACACCGAAGAGAAGGTCCTTCACATTTAATTAATACTAGGCGTGTGCGACAGCCGTATCAATCTATACGACAGGCCATTCTTCAAGTGTAGAAATCAGTAACACACACATACGCTCACATACAAATGTATATTCGGCTGAAGTAATCCACGTTGAAAATGTTTAGCCAATTCATTTTTATGATAGTACGAGTAGTAATATAATATAAAAGTATGCATACAAAATAAATAAACTAAAAATAATTATCGTTTTATCAAATAAAAGATTTTAAAGGACTGTACATATTTTAATTCTTAATAATCTCTTTAGAGCATTCTCTAAGCTTCTTAAATCCCATCCGACTGATTTAAAAAAATTCCCGTTTAATTATTTGTTTAATAATAAAACTTTATTAGTGATTACATTCTACACATTTTGTGTAACTTTCAAAGTGCTTGTTAATAGTAATAATAATATGTTTAAAATAAAATAAATGAAAGTCCTTTACGAAATTTTATGCAATTTTAAGATATTAACGAAAATAAAAAAATGCACAACCTAGGAAAATGAAGGTGAAGGTGACCTTTACCATTGCGGGGTTTTGGTTAGAAAAAGTTTGCAGTGGAGATACGACGTTGGAAAGGAAGGTTTCCGGGCTGCCATTAACAGGTATTGATGAGATTCTGCAAGGAGCAGTTTTCTGCCAAAACAACTTTTTATATTTCATTAATAGCCTTGAGATAAAAATAACCAATGAGATAACCTCATTTAAAGAGATCGCTCTCTCGATTGCGAACATTCTTAAAGTGACCCAATTCAATTTCAATCCTGTATAGATTGTTATAAAATAAAATTAAGGTCAACTGTGATTTGGCTAATAATATAGGATGACTCATTACATAACACGGAAACACATAAATATAGAATTAGGCAACACTGCAAAGGATTTTGACAATTAGTCTTAAATAGCTTGTTGAAACTGTAGTCTTCCCTCTATCAGATAATCTTTTCCGTGACAATCAATATATATATATATATATATTTTTTAAATTTGGATTTACAAATATGCCTCTCTATGAAAACCGAAACAGGATTCTTGAGCCATGATGGTACACTCGCTCGCCCCTGGATCGCGTGAACATACTTCCATGCCTTATTGCAATTGTTGCTGGGCAGATAGGTGACCGGAAAGAACGCAATGCCTCCTGAAAAAGATCCTCTCATCGTGAAATATTAATATTGTGATTTATATCCACCAGCCCTCAAGGGTTGTAGAATAGTTCTCCACTAATGGCTGTTAAGAAAGGAGGTTTGATAAAATCTTATTCATAGACGGCTTTGCAGGTATCGCAATTCCTGCACCCTGAGTCTTATATCTTTACTTGCCAGAACTAACCTCTATTTTTTCACAATTTTTTTTTGTATTCACACACGACCTAAATAAAACTCACTTAACTTTCTTCTGATTTATATTTGAAAAATTTTTCCTTTTTATTTACTAAACTCAGTCTCGGCCTTCTTGATGTCTTTCCTTAAACTATAAAAAATGAGATATTTTCTGTGCGAAGACTTTTGGGTGTTTGAACTTTAATCTTATTTCTAGACTACATAGCCCAAAAGAGGAAAAAAAATATTTCACGTCTTCTGATTTTATGAAGTAATGAAAAGTCATCAAAATAATTTATCTATATGCATGCGCCTTCTTTCGTCTCTAATTTATTAACTTCCTAAATTCAAATTTTATTTAATAACATTTATTCGTTTTTAAACGAAATCCATTCGGAGTTGCGACTAAAGGTGGATAGTTCATTTTTTTATGACGTGTATATAGACGAGGAGAGACATGATCAAATGATGTCAGTTATTTAATGCCCAGCATTTTTTAAAATTATTATTAATCATTATGTTTTGTTTTGAATGTTTAAAAAAAATACCAAATCGCTTCCCCTATTGAGACTATTAACAAATAATAGACCCTCCGCGTTGATCATATATGTTGATGCGCTACCACACCAAAAATGATCTTTTAATCTCTTAAAGTCTTTTGTGTCTCTCTTGTTGTGTTCTGCATTTTAGGAATTTTAAATTAAAAAAGCTTTTACTTTCAAATTTATAATTATATATTTTTTTTTTGCAAAGCTGAAATAAATTTAATAAATAATTAAAATTAGAGTACTTATCTATACAAAACGTGTATCAGTACTTTTAAACAATTAATGCAAGGGAATAGAATAAAAAATCTAAACTGTTTCAGCCAGGACTCGAACCTTGATCTCCAAAAAATGCAGGTTCGAGTACTGGCTGAGACAGTTTAGATTTTTTATTCTATTCCCTTGCATTAATTGTTTAAAATTAATGTGTGATTAAATACCACATCTAAAAAAAAAAAATAATAATGAATATCAGTACTGTTGCTTTCTTAAATTTTAAATTCTATTCTGGGTTAATTTTGATGGTTCATTTATAAATTCATATTAATATTATTTTAAATAACTCAATTATACATAATAATAATAATAAAAACACTCGACTTTGATTTCATGTAGCAAATTAACATGCTCCTTATAACAACATATATTAAAAAAATAACCTTAATATAATCTAAGGAGATTACTGATGTTCCATTTAAGATTTATATAAGTCAAGGTAAGTGATTTGATTGATCTTACAAGCCAGAGTAAGCAATGAGTCTAAATTCAAAAGTGCTAAGACTGGCTCTAGGCTAACCGGGAAGGAGGAGTGGTGGAATTTTTAACCATTCTAGTTACATTTGTAAATACCTTCTATAAGTATGCTTTAAAAAAATTACAGGACGCTTAAGATGTAATTTTATATGTTGATACAATACAGTTATTGATAAAGGCGCATAATAAAAATATATATTTAAGATTTCACCTCTTTAACATTTTACCTCGCCTCCCCCTACCTCTTATGTCTCACTACTCCTTGGCTATTCAAAGATTCAATTATTACTCGTTTTAACAGAATTTTTGAAAATTTTAAAATGTACAGGAAATGCTTTTATGTATATTGATTTTGTATGTATGGCAATTTTAACAAAAAGCTGCATTTTAAATTTTTTTCAGAGGATGAATACTTTGTCACCTTCGTTTACGGCTCGAAGACCATTGAAATTGCAAAGCAGAAGATGGACGCCTACTTCTCAATGAGGCATGAACTTATTTGGTACAAGAATTTTGATACCCAACTAGAAACATTTATCAAGTCAACTGGTGGGTAAGTATATGTATGAACTTTTTTACATTTAAGTTTGACTGTCATAAATATTTAAGTCAAACCAATATCCACCAACCCATAAAACTAGTTTTATCTTTGGGTAAATCGCCAAATCCTTTTACAGCCTAGAAGCCGCAATTAGATATTTTTCTTATTGAAATTTGACAAACCGTTTTCAAAAGTGCAAGAAGGAGCTGCATAATTTAAGCAGATTTACTATGTTTACGTTTAGATTTACTACGTCTCCACAGGTGGCAGATAAGGGAATGCCACTCAGATATGAGTAGTATCGGGGAAATGAAATACCCTTGGTGAACCATGTTGCAGGGAAGTAGCTGTAACATTACTGATATAAGCTCGTTGAAGAATAACTTCTCAAAATACTTACTATCAGAGGATTGAGAAATCGACCAAAACACCACGATGGGGAAGGCAACGGGAAAACACTCTGACTCCATCATCTCCCAAGAATAGCTAACATGGAACAGAGTATAAATAGTGTTAATGTTACTGATTATTTTCACTTCTTCCTCTGCAGGATTTAGGGCCTCGGAACCCAAGATCCGGCAGAGTAGGAAGTAAAATATCAGATTGTGGGGCCTCCTCAGCCGTCATTATGCGAAATCCCTACAACCTAAGCCATAACTCAGTATGTCGATTATATAATTGAGCTTAGTACATGGAATGTTGATATGCATCGGGAAAACTCAAGAGGTTATCTTGAGGTTATCTTACCAACTGTCAGACGTGATCCAATAGGTTAAAAGTTTGAAAATTAATAAGATGGATATAAGTGAGCTAAGATTGCCTGCTCAAAATACCTTCGATGGCTACGCAGAAGAACGAGGCCGTTCTTAGCAGAGTGAATGCAGTCCGTCAGTTGCTCGACAAAATAAAACAGATATAAGCCCACAGAAATAGCTTATTTGAGTCACATATTGCGAGGAGGCCGTTATAGTGATGGGTAAGATTGGGGGTAGTAGAGGAATTGGAAGAACACAGGCCTCTTGGCTGAAAAATTTTATAGAATGGACCGGGATAAGGAAAGTAGATGATCTGTTCAGACTGGCTCATGATAGTTTCATCATGGAGACTTGACATGACACGCAAGGAAGCGGCGAGAGAGACAAAGTCTCTCAAATGGGGACTGGGATCGATGATCCACCGGTGACCACAGCGCGGGTCAACTGAGTCATGGAAGAGACTGAGCCTGGATCGAGTCCCGGGGCCAGAAGGTCGCCCGAGGGGGTACAACGCGACTCAGGGTCTCACACTGCGCATCAGACTTGTGCCTGGAGTACTTTAACAGACCAATAGTTTTAGCTTCTCTCGTACTTACAGTATAATTTTTGAAATAACTTCTTATTACACTTATAAAGGTTAAGTTGAATCACTATGCCGGTTTCAAGATAAGCGATCTGTGAGTGGTATTTAGCACACACACACACACACACTTCTTACATATTTCTTTGTGTGCAGGGACATCTTTTTTTTGCCGGACACGACGCCGGAGGGATGGCGTGTGATATTCTTCACCTTGCAGAGGGCGGACTACTCCAAGCTGAACCCAGTAGAAGAGCTCTTCCGACGGATGATTCTCACCGATCTGGGCCTTATCCTCTTCCCCAGAGAGAGCTCTGTCGTTGCCGTCTTTGACTTGTCCAACTGCCCTGCCAGCTACTATGCAAAACTGGACATCCCTGCCGAAATATCCGTCGTCCATTACGCTACAGTAATTACAAATGCTTTATTTTTCTGAGGGAGGGGGAAGATTACAAAATTTAATACAAAGGTTTCTTATTGTTCGAAACCTTCTGTAGACAAAATAGCTGATAAAGTCTAATCAAACTCTTAACTAACTATCCAAAGGTTGCAAAAAAAAAAAAAAAATTATATATAATTTAAAGAGTTAAATATATAAAAGTAGCTTAATTTGCATAAGTTTCATCTTACTTCTATAGCATCAAGTTTACACGAATATATTTTTCAGCGGGCCATGCCGCGCCGGTTGAAGAAGATTATCTTAGTCAACAGCTCACATTTCCTTGAGAAGACTGTAAACATCATAAAACCCTTTATGTCCAAGAAGATCATAAGCAGGGTATTTGCTCTTGATTTTTATTTTTATTTTTATTTATAAATTTTTAATTAATGTTTTATTAATTTATACAATATTCTTTTATGAATTCCCATGTAGAATGTTCTATTAACCTCTCATATCTTTCAGACTCAAGGTCACATTTTAGCATGGGCATTTTAGATGGCTAGGGTTCAATAAAACAGTCATGCATTATGAAGTAGTTATCTAGCCAAGAAAATGGACTGTAGTTCTCATGGAAAAATCTGCATGATGTTTCAAATATACATACATACATATATATNTAAGTTATCATTTATCATGAAACCAAATGTCAAAGCAACGTCTGATTTTTAATATTAGTCAATGTAGAGAAACAATTATTTGTTGACAAATTGTTAAATTGGCCGAAACACAAAGCACACTGGTTACCTGTTTTCTCCCTGGCAGGTTTCCAGGATAGGCCTAGGTATCTGTGTAATTTTCTTTAATAATTTTAATTATTGAAATTATATTACATATTTTTCAGTAAAATTGACTATGGCTTTTGTCGTCTTAGAATAATAATATGTGACAAAAAGTGACATTTTCTTCATACTTAGACCAGAGAAAAATAGATTTAGTTTTTATAAATTGAATATAAATTAGTTTTTACTGAAAGATGTGCTTGAAATTTATGTTACATTTATGTTTTAAGAGTTCATTATATTAAATTAACTTATGTGATTAATTTAATCATACAGAAATTCAAGTTGAGATATGAATGATTATTTTTTCTTTCTTTTTTTTCAGTTGTTTATAATGCAGGGAATAAAGGATCTCAAAGATCACCTCTCTATAAAAATACTTCCGAAGGAATATGGTGGTGAAGCTGGAACCATTCAAGAATTGGGAGGTAAAAAGTTGTGTCCATTCACATAAAAATGAATTTATCAATATGCTTAAGATTATGACAGTAATGAATTTCGTAATATCACTATATATCCTAAAACATTTATTACATGAACAGGCCTTAATAAATTGACAATCAACATGTGACAGTATGCACAAATCTAGACACTTATACACATTTGTACCTGACATAAAGAGGTACCATGAGAAACGAAATACATGAACAGACTTCTACCTGACCCAAGCTATTACGTGACACAGTACAGTCAACATTTATCTTTACAGATTTAAAATTAAAGATTCTCTTTGCTGCCCTTGTAACTTTACACACAGACAGACATACCAACATTTGATATAAGACTGCACTCTACTTACTGACTACAGGACAGAACTAACAAGAAAGGCACTACCGAATACGAAAAATGGCCATTAGAAGCAAATTTATTGATGGAAAAATTACTACCAGAATTCAAAACATTCCTTAATAACTCTCTTGAAAAAATTTAACACATAAATGAAAGATACACATAATTAAATAATCACATTGAGTTTGTAATATTTATAATTGAAACCATAAATTTATTTAAATCGTCAGTATGTAAAGTTTTTTTCTTTATTTTCTTGTTCATATTTTTAATTTATTTCCAAGTATTTTTTCTTTTCATTCATTCTTTCTTGTTACAATTCTTCTTTTCTCGTTCTTTTGTCCTTTAGTTGTTATTATTTTTTTTGTTAATTGTATATTGTAATAAACTAATGTAATTATTTACTATACATGTACATTGTATACAATATCTGTACAGTATGTGCAGATTAAACTCCCTTATGGCAGGGTTACTGCCATGAAAAAAATTATATATATATATATATATATGACTGTATATGATTAAGCAATTTTAAAAATAAGTAAATTATATTTGGTACTGAAGATTTTTCTTTTCTGTTTAACTGATGAACTGTGATGATCTTTCTATTCAAAATTTGAGTTACAGATAAACCCTCATTCCTGTTTAAAGAAATATTACAATTTATTGTACATTTTTAGAAATTGAAATTTTGCAGATGATAAACAAGTTATGTTATGTTTTAATACAAAAAATGATCGTGATAGTTTTGTAATTGATATTAATCAAGGGTTGGATTTTNTTTAACTTTCTATGAAAGCACATATCAAAGAAGGTAAAAAAAGAGCAACAAAAAATTATTTTTAAAAATCAGTAATTTTTTTTTGGTTTTTTTTTTTTTGGAGGGGGGGGGGATTTTCTTTTACGAATACGGTTCAATCAAGTAGAAGCTGTGATAATTAAGTGAATTTTTCAGGATCATAGTTCATAAGCATTCGTATATAAAGTTTCCAGGTCATGAAAACCCCATTTCAATGTTTCAATTTCTTTGTAACACTAAGAATCAGGAGCTGTATAAGCTAAGGAGATTCTAGTATTTTTTTGAGGTGGATATAAATGTGAATACACTCCTAAAATTGTCTTAAAATCTCTCACATACAATGAAAAAGGTGAGGAGACATGCTCAACAATCCTAGTTCACTATCATTTTAAAACGAAATCCTTATAGTGTGCATTGTATAAAAATGATAAAAAATAGTATACTTTGAAACTATTCTTTTCAAAACATTTTGGCCTACAACAAATAATATTGAAGATATTGACGATTATTCCATTTCATCTTCCTCTCACTTGATTTAAAAAAAAAAAAAAAAAGCATTGTTGAAATAACTAAAATTGTGGCTTATGTATTGACAGATACATGCAGATACAAGTGTGCAATAATGCACTTTTGGTAAATTGGTAGTAAATAGGCTAAAAATTTTTTCAAGATATCTATCATGAGAAGAACCTCAATATATGTATGTGTGTGCCAGTGCGGGTACACATGTGTGCAGGCACAATTGTGTATGTGAATATATTTTAGCACCTTTCATTTTTGGTGTATAGTAAATAGGACCAGAGAAAGTATCAAAATCAATTTAAAGAAATCTTACATGAGAAGAACTTAAATATCTTTATTCATTGGGAATTTGTTAAAAAACAAACAAAGTTTCAAAGATAAATAAACGAGCTTTTCATGAATTTAAATTACCATAGCCGTTCACAATGGTTTTAACTCATTGGGCAAGTCCCTCCCCCCTATCACTCACAATTGTAATTCTTTTTGTGAGAATGTTTCTTTCTTTCATGTACATCCTGATGCAATTAGTCACAATTAATGGCTATTTGTATCCAAATATATATATGGATTTTAATTTTTTAGATATTCAGTTATGCTGCTCAGAATACTATTAGTGAGACAAATCAGGATCAAAACCACAATAAAAAAATATTGAATTTTTGTCTTAGACTGAACAAGACAAATTTACTTACCTACTAGTGCAACTAAGAGAAGCTTGTTATCAGCTATCTGGGCTAATGCATCTGGTAAGTCTTCAAGTACTCCGTGTGCATTGTTAGAAAATGGAGCAGGTACATGAATATAATAGAAGGGAATCAGCAAAAGACTTAGTATAGTAAATCCAAAGAAGCCTGCAAAATAATAATAAATCCTAGTTCACTATCATTGAAGGATCAAATTATTTCATTAATATTAATTATATCTATATTGATCATTTATCATTATAAGTTATCATTTATCATGAAACCAAATGTCAAAGCAACGTCTGATTTTATTTATTTCATTAATATTAATTTTGATTATATTGATCATTTATCATTATAAGTTATCATTTATCATGAAACCAAATGTCAAAGCAACGTCTGATTTTTAATATTAGTCAATGTAGAGAAACAATTATTTGTTGACAAATTGTTAAATTGGCCGAAACACAAAGCACACTGGTTACCTGTTTTCTCCCTGGCAGGTTTCCAGGATAGGCCTAGGTATCTGAAGGTTGAGATCTTCTCCAACAAGGGGTTTGCCATTTTCTCTCGACAGGAGGATTTAGAAGGAAGAGTATTAGTCAATAACTATTAATCCTGGCTTTCATTGCTTACCTCAGGGTCCGTTCATATTCCATTCTTTGGATATTTCCAAACCACTTTAAGTTGTCTACTTCACTACCTCCAGCCAAGGCTGGCTATATGGCCATGACCTTAAGCATAAGATCATATTTAGAAGTTGGTCCCAATAGTACTATAATTTATAATTCTAATACTTATTAAAATAAGTATTGTTTTTTCATTACTAATTTTAAAATTGTATTTTTTATTGTGCTTGAATAACAAAAATGTTTAATCATGAATTTATTAATTATTATTTGAGTTTGTAAATTCTAAATGACTGCATGTCAGTTTACATTGTATTTTTGTTGTCTGGGACATGAAAAGTCAGTTCAACAATCTTCATGTACACTAGCAGTGAGATGAAGCGGAGTGAACTTCAGAGAGCCCTCCCTGTTTTATATAAATTGTTTTGATATGAGGAATCCGACATTCTTAATTGTCTCCAAGAACCCTTTGTGAGCAGTCAGTTCGATTGGTGCTCACAAGCTTACGTGTCATTTGTGAGGCCACTTATACTTGTGAGATTCAAGTAGAACCCATTGCCTCTACCACTGCCTAATTTTGTGAGCTCTACCCTCTTATCTAAACTTTTCACTGACTACCCCTAATCTGCCTCACAGATCCCCCCCTCCGCTGTAAGCTATATACATAGTCATATATTTGTAATTTGCATTCCCTCTAGACCTAAATATCTGTCTCGAAAGTTAGGCATAGATTATCAAGCACCTGTTATATAGTATCATTATTATAGTGCTCTTTACCCATCAACTGTTTTTCTCTCTTATTAACACACTCTACCTCAATTTCCCTCCACCTCGCATAAAAAAATTTTAAAAAATTATTCACAACCTTAAGCTCATACAGCTTAGTTGTGGCAGCTGTCTTATGTCTTATATTGGTTGTAAAATAAATATTTATAATTTACTAACTACAAATTATTAAAGTGATGAATTTTTTATTGACTTTATTTAAACCAATGGCCAATTATTGTAGGAAACATCAACTCCATTTAAATTTAGATTTTTTTTTTTTTTTCATTCACAACTTTCTATTCAAAATTTGAGTTACAGATAAACCCTNCAATAAAAATAAAACACTAGAGTACCACACGTAGACAAAGAATACACACTTTATATATATATATACACATATATATACTCTCACACTCTAATTTTCAACCTAAATAGACTATTTTGCCACCTACTGGGACACCAAGCCAACACAAGGAGTGGAAGGAGGAAATAGAATGAGCAAAGTGGGAAAAGATACTTTAACTTTTTATAAGTTGAACTTTTGGCAAAGTGTCTGCCACATACTTTAACCCAGCTCTGCATAGAGTACTAAAGATAGTTCAACCAAGGGGAAACTCAGAAACTGGGACTCAAATATAATTATATCATAGATAATTTAGTAGAGCTTAGAAATAGCAAATTGATAATAGGAGAGATTCTCACAGAACTAGTGACTGATTATTTTAAAAAATTTACACAGAGATAAATAAAGCAAAAACAAAGTACATGATCATGTCTTTAGAAGCAAGAACATCAGACAATTTCTGGTATAATGATACTTTGATTGAAGCAAGTGAAAATTTTATGTATAGGCATAACAATTAATTCAAAACCATTAATTGTGAAAACAAAGGGAAAAAATGAAGAAACCGATCATGGCAGGAAATAGAGCATACTATAGACTTGGAAACTTCTTTAAATCAACTCTTCTCTCAGAAGTTAACAAGATAAAGCTTTATAGATCAGCTTTCAGACCTGTTGTATGCTATGATGCAGAAACATGGATGATAAAGAGGACTAAAAGACGCATGTACAAAGATGTATTTGAAAGGAAGCTTCACAGGCACTTTTTTGGTCTGGTTTTCACCCAATGTGTATGACATATTGATTGAATAAAGCATGAGAATATATAATGCTTAATACACGAATGAAGAATCAGCTGGTAGATGACATAGAAGGAATGGAAGAAGACAGGATGATTAAAATAATAAGGGAAGAGAAATAGACTGGAAAAAGAAAGGGAGAAAAACTTAGGAAACCATGGCTGAGAATATGGCAAGGATTGGAATAATTAGATGAAGCATAAAATTTAATTACAAAGGAGGTCAAAGTTCATATCAGACTGTTGTGCCAGTGAATTAGGTAAGAATTTAAAAAAATGTCTGTCCACTGTATGGCTTTAGCCACATGTTTGCTATTTTATTTTTATTCTTAACCAATTTACTGCAGTCAAATTATAAAAATAGTAAGTCAAAAAAGCCTAAAGGTTCCTACTAACAAATTCAGAAAATTTAAAGTAAATAACCACAAGTTTACTATCTTATTTTTATTCTTAACTTACTTACTTAGTCAAATTTTAAAAATAGTAAATTGAAATTTGTTATTTAAGTCAGGCCTAAGCCTAAAGGCCTAAAAATCCGTAACAGATTTTCCATCTCATGACTTTTTTTTTTTTTTTTTTTTTTTTTTTTTTTTTTTTTTTTTTTTTTTTTTTTTTTTTTTTTNATGGTAAGAAGAATTTTCGTCAAGAAATTGATCATTCTACCAATGGAAGTCTATATAAAAGAAACCCAAGAAAATAAAGGTCTTAGTAATTAAATAAATGTGGAAAATTAGTAATTATTCCAGAGAATAATATTTTTTTTAAATTTAGAAATTGGATAATAAAATAGGTAAAAATGTAAAACAACTGAAATAATACTGTACCTCTTTCCTCTTGAAATAAAAATATAATATTTTGAAGCAAACCAGACAAAGGAATTCCCCAAAGAACATACATATAGCTTGAACAAAGGGGTGATTAAATTTTTCTTTTTTATTGTTTGACCCAAAAGCCTCAAGATTATCTGCCCAACTAATAAGATAAAAGTTATGATTAGTAAATTGTATTCTAAATCATAGATGTTGAAAAAGAACTTCCATAAGACAATGAACTTAAACTTTTTTAATTTTATGAGTTAGGTTCATGAAATAAAAACAAAGGATTAATAGAGAATACTTGCTTTGTACTAATAGTGTTTATAGATCCAGTGAAAATTAATATGACAGCAAGAAGCGTTTGTTTTGTTGTCCAGGCCATAGTTAAATTATTAAAAAGAATAAAAATAGACTTTTAAAATAAAATTTAAATGGCCTAAGAAAACACCTTCAAAATCAATAATTTTACTGAATAAAGCAAGTTAATTAGTTTTTTTTTAAAAACACTTCCAAATGATAAAATGAATATGATAAAGGATTCAACTAGAAAACAATAAGTAACCTCCCCGACCCACAAGGATCAACAGATTCTTGCTGTACCACAATAAACTGAGTCAGCTCTCCCCTCCTCCTTCAACGCCCCCACCTCACCTACTTGCTTGCAACATAAGTCACATAATTATTTTCGTGTATAATGATTATTTAATGACATAAGATCTCCTCTTATCAAATCACTTATTGGTTCGCCAATTAGTGGTTACTACATGTATTAATTATTAATGAAGAAGGCAAGAAAAAAAAACGTGTATAAAGACTAGAGTTTAAGTTTGTCCCAAGGTATCCTGAACATGTCTCGCGTAATCTAAGGGGTCACTATTTGATAGATTACACATATGTCACATGTTTTAGCATATATCCTTAGATTATCAATATTAATATAATTAAGACAGAAATAACACTACTTAAGATAGATCAAAATTCTCGTCTTTTCACTGTTCTTATGTCTTTTATCTCTACAAATTTATCTTAATAAATCATCCCCCTGGATATTCACAAAATGGGCTCAGGAAGTTAAGCTGCCAGAAATCGTGTTTCTCTACTGCTCAACTATATATATTCTCGCAGACCTATATAAAAATATATATATGTGTGTGTGTGTGTGTGTGTGTATAATAAAAACTTATATAAAACTAATATATATCTACTAAGTATTCATTATTAACTTGTATAACATTTTTTTAGTTAATTTAAGTAACACATATTTATTTTGTTCTTTATTCAATTTACCTGTGGTTACTAATTTACATTTTGATCTATAACTTCTCCTATGAATTTAGTATTTTTCACCCCTATATATAGAGTAAACAAGAACAAGTGGGATCATTTTGTGTGTGCACTGCACTCACTATTCACCTGTTCTTGACCATACTTTACTACTATATATAAGAAATTATTGAAAATTTACAGAAAAAAACTGTTGTGTTATCATTTTTATTAGCACTTCGTGAAGGTTCAACCCTTTATACACTAAGATATTTATTATGAAGTTTTAAAAAACTATACCTGTAATGAGGCTATTAGAGTCTTTGTTATTGGACTCAAGGAAAAAATCACTAGCACCAACAACTACCAAACCACCTGTGACAACAAATATCCCGGTCCACATTTGCATAGTAATATTACGTTGAAGAAAGGCTACTGACAACAATGCAACAAAGATAATCACAGCACCTGAAATAAAAAAAATATTGTAAAACTAATTCAAAATTTTGTCATAAATTCTCTCTTAAAGAGTAATAAATTACTTAAAATAGAGACCATATAAAAGACTACCCACAAAATCCTTGCACAATAATCAGTAATTATTGTGCATAGTTTTGAGTAATTATATTACTTCATTAATAAATAGTGCTGTTATTATAGATTATTTTGAATTATATACAAATGGCATTAATTAAAGAAAAGCACTAGAAAAATAATAGCAAATACCATCTTATATATTGTGACCTTACTATTTGATACAAACATTTTACTAAGACGAAGTTAGGAAAAAGTACTAGTAGTTTAAACATAGATAAACAGAAATACATCTACAGCTTACCTCGCAACATTTGGAAACTACTGGCATATGTTAAGGTCAGCCCAATATACATAAGTGAAGTAGCAATCATATCACACATTGCAGGAGGCAAAAATATACAAGGGTTGAAGTCACGGTTTCCTTTTGTAAGACTGTGCTCTTCAACAGTTCCATCCTGAAACATGTCTTCATAGGAACCAGAAGAACCAAAGTAGAAAAATCTACAACACTACTCTAAAAGAAAGCAATCATATAAAATTTGTTTCTTGGTGGATTCATTTACCTTTCAGCAAAATGCCTTAACAATTATATTTCATGACAATTTAAAACTAAAAAGTTCTCTGATGTGGCAATTGGTTAAAAACTTAACAAGATTAACACGTTTTTGCCGATGTTTCAAATTACATTTGATTCATTTACAAGACAGCGAAATGTTGTTCACTTTGTTACTAACAATTAATTACTTTAATAAAACACTGTCAAGTAAATATTTAAAAAATTATAAATATAAAGTAAAAAATTATAAAATATTTATAAATATAAATTATAAATAAAATT
>KZ807671.1:243220-258406 GCA_000696205.2 Oncopeltus fasciatus | reverse complement strand
TATATATATATATAGATGTGTACCCCCATTGAAAGTAAGCACTTTGAAATTTGTTGAGATCTTGATGACTAAAAACTATTTAAAAGAAACAAGTGATTAGGAACTCAATTTATTTCCATAGATGAACTTATCTAGACAATAAACTTGAGCTATCACTATACAAGCGTCTTAATTTATACTAGTCCATTTTGTTCTTACCTAGCCAGTTGTCTACTTAAACAAGATCAGAATTCAAACCAGGATATGAAGAATGAATGCAAATCTCACTAATGCTATAGTCCAAAGGGAAGTAAAGAGCAAAATCAATGCTCAATTCACTAAGCAACTAGTTAAAGTTCAGCAAAATTTAAGTCTCACTGTAGGCTCGAGATGGCTGCCATCAGCATATTTTTGTAATCAATCCTGCCAAGAAATGGGTACTAAATTGAATGAAATACATTCATGGGTAATTATTACTTATAAAATAGAGTGTAGTCTGCAAAATGAGATAGGAATCACTTGATAATTTCAATCGTGAAATTGTTACATTGATTAGCAATTTTTTTAAGAGAGTTAAATTTAACTTAGATATATAAGGAAAATTTATTAAGGTACCCACTTAATATTTAGCATTTAAATTATTTTTTGATAAGGACTTCACTTTTTTTCTTTTTTTTTTTAAAGTTATAAATGACTATTTACGTCCACTGACCAAAAAACAAATCGAAGACTGTTCTGAATGATATGTTGGTAAATGGTATATATGATGGCATTATTGATAAATGAAGACAACCACATAAGACATGGTTTCACCACTACAAGATTAGCATTAGTTTTCAGAAGATGAATTGTCAATAAAAATAGATAACTAGGCTATGGTGAGCTTGTCTCCAGTGGGATTCTCTAATCACTGAGGACCAAACCTAGTCTGCAGCAATTTATGATGGTCTGGTCCACAGGGAAAAAATTGACAGGGCTTCATAAGTGAGCTGTGAGATGAAATGTGATGTAAGAAAACATCTATTTGGGACTGAGGATAAACATAATAAACTGATTCAAAAAACAGGTTAGTAACAAAAAGAAAATCTTAATAGCGCCACTGAGACTAATTGTTGTAACTATAGGATTTTCCTTGAACAATATGAGGTCATTTTCCTTGCGCTAAGTACTTGAGGTAAAATAAATAAATTTGGTCAAAAAAAGGACAAACTTTAATAATTTGTTAATAAAATGAGTAATAGATTATACACAATGAAATTCCACTGATTAAATTTAGAAATAAAGTTAAATAATATACATTAGGAGAATATTTGAAGAGTCTTGTTTAATACCAGTATGCTAAACAGAAAAATATTGTGATAAAAAAAAAAAATCTAGTGAATCAATCCTTGGATAAGCCATGATTTCGACTGAATTACTATTACTAATTGTTATTGCCTCATGAAGCCAAAAAAAGTTTATGAGTCCAAGCATAGTAAAACACTGCTTGCAGGGCTGGAATTACTTGTATAATGCAGTAAGTAATGAGTTTTACAAAACTCCCATTAATTTTTGTTTCTTTCAGCTCACATTAAAAAGACTTATCTGTTATATTATCTTTAGACAACCCTTCAAGAATGTCATGCTCTATAAAACACATTGTTCTTGTTATACTTTGCTTTTTATAAAGTGAAATTATAATAGAACTACAAAATTAATTCCCCCACAATTAAGACATGCTTAGAAAGCTATTAGTTAATACATTTAAGACTTATGCTCTTTATAGTCTTTATTAGCATATTATGAAACATATAAAATTAGACTTACATACTGCTCAATAAAGTTTAATATATCACTTTCAATGAGGGCTATGTTTCTTAAGGCCTATTTCTGACATTGAAAAATTCCCTAGTCAGTAGTAGACATTAGAAATATTATTTTTACACTCCTGCAGAAGATTATGGCTGAAAATGAGGGCTTTATTCTTCATTGAACCCTTTACTAATATGAAACCCTATAGGTTGACTGAAACAGGCCTCAGACAAGTAGTCAGAATAAATATGCAGATGATAAATTGTTTTGTCATTCAAAAAAGTTAGGCCAATATTTCTTTTTGTTTTAAAGTAATTAAGCAAAAATTAAATTAAATTGAGCAAAAAAAGAAAAAAGTAAATTAAATAAAATCATTATATAAAAAGGAAACTACTTCTTCAATAACAATGAAGTGTAATTTGGTATCCATAAAATGTACTTGTGTCTTGTCACTACATAACATTATACTTGAATAGGCCGATAATATATGTATATCTATAAGTTACATAGAAATAAATAACTTTGTCTAATTTTATTTAGCTAATAATTATCTTTAAAGTGATAATTAGCTATTCTAAAAATCTGGGATCATATTTCTGTATAGATGACTTTGGTTTAATTATATTAATTTATCTAAAGAATAAATTATCAAATTCAAATTTAAATTATTTATGAGAGAATATAATTACAATTTTGCACATTCTTTTATATTAACTACTTTATTCTCATATGATTAATACAACAGAATTCCCCTTAATCAAAATAAANTAAAATTTATCTTTTAATTATTAAGGTTTTTTAATTAATTTTAACAATTTCAATCTTAATTATATTAAAGTTATCTAAGCTATGTAAAAAGATAGGTAGGATGTTAGATATCCTTCATAAACCATGCATACTTTTTATCAAACTTGAATGTATGAGGCTGTCAATGAAATTTAACTTTCAAATAAATTAACTTCAAAACAAGTATCTTACAAAAGCTAGACAATAAAAAAAAATAAAAAAAATCAACAACTGATAAGTTACTATCAATAAAGTTTGGTTTTATTGATAGAAGTGGATAGTAAGATACATACTGTACGATAAATTGGCTATTACATTCTCAAGTATAATTTTTTTAAATCATTTTATTCTCTTATAAAGCAATTATACCATTTTAAAATTATATTTGAGTAATAGAAGGAGCGGCAGATGATACTTGTATGTTTCTTTATATGAACTACAATGGGTTATAAATTTATACATTAATCTAGAAACCAGAATTAAAAAGTGGTTTGATTATTTATTGTTTGAGAGAATGGCTAACAATTTCATAAGAATCACACTTCATAATAAAGGTAATTAAGTGACAAGGAGAACGTTTGTTAAAATAAATATTCTAAGAGTACTATAGTTGCGTGTTTGTGGACCTATTGTTTGCTATTTTGCTTAAGAATCTTTTAAACAAGACAAAACAAGTAACTTTTCTTATTCTGCCGTAATTGTAGTTGTTTCCTATTATTAATTAGTAATATATTAATATTAATTATTGGAAGAACAACAATTACTTAAGAAGATATTATTAAATTATGTTAACTCCTTTGGTCTAGTTTAATGAATCTTAAGCAAAAATGAAAATAATAGGTTCATAAACTAATAGGTTATTACTATGATACTTTAGAACAATAACTTTCTCTCTTAGTCATTCTATACATGCATTATATGTGTACACACATACACACACGCACATGCATGAATTCATGTGCGTGCGCAAGAACACACACACACACAGATTTAATGCACTCATATAAATATTTAAATAGCCTAATGACAGAAATATAACAATTTACTAATTTGAGCTAAGATTATTAAAATCAACTGATAAATTTATTTCTAAAATACCCATTTCACTGTTAAGTGTAAAGTCAACTTAGAGATGAATGATTTATTAGAATAAATAGTTTGGAAAGAAACATTGCATCAATAATTTCTGTTTTTATAACACGATTTAAAATATATGACCTAAATATACTATGAAAAGGTTTTTATAACACTAAAAAATAAATCAAGCATACTGGTCTAGTTGCTAAATAAAATTCAATTATTTGATATCACTTAACTATTGTATTTTAATAATTTAATAATCATTGTAATAATAGTTTACAATTACTTTTTTCTTAATTACATTTGTATTATATGCAGAAAAATCTAACAATAAACTTATTAATTCTCTAGAGTAGATCAATAATAAAAAAATTATAAATAAAATCTTGGATAGCTAAGTCAAGTAATAATTTAAAAAGTTAATAAATTCTATAAGCAGTTATTAATTTAAAATGTCTTTACAATATACCAGATTGTAAAGAAATGGTAGTTCATTATCTAAGAATGATTATCTATTAATTATAAAGTGAATTCTACAATCTAAAAATATATTTCCCAATACGATAATGTTAAAAAAAATTTATAATATATACTTGATTGAAAATTATACTTAAGTCAAAATAGAATGACATGAATATCAAGACTCATGTCATTTGAATATAATTTTAAACGAATTAACAAATATTTTTTAACTGATAAATAACATTAAGTGTCTAGCATTTGTAGGAAGTTTCATGACTGAGTATATACGTATATTTGAAAAGATAAAAATAATGATAGACTGAAAGACTCATGCATCCAATTTCGCTAGAGGGTAAGGACAAAAGACAACCTGAAATATATGAAAAAAGAACTTTAAAACCTGACTTTCTTACGTATAATAGCTTTTGAAATGTTACATTCAAATTCACAATTAAGCTCCCTGAAGTATTTTAAACTATAACTAAGCACGTTTTGAACTATATTAACACTAGTTTGTAGTTAAAGAAATTGAACAGCTGCAATCAGTAGAGAATTTATGGGAGTTCGGTCAAGATTGATCCAAAAAAATACAATGAAAAAAAAATTGATATTATTGTAAATTTTATTTTGTTAATTTTATAATTGTATTTTAAATTTAAATTTATAAAATAATACTTTTTTTTTTATCAACCTCTCTACTAATAATCTCTACGGCCATAAACTCTCTATTTGAACAGCTGTAAGTCTGTCACTTTAATTTTAATTACCAATTTTGATGAAAAAAAAAAAAGGATTAAATTAAACATAATAAGCTTCAACTTTAAATTAATTTTGCAAAAACTTTATTTTTTGAAACATGTAAAAAACAAAAAAAAAATTAATATTTCATTCATTAACATTTCAATAGCCACATATAGTAATTGCAACCATTTTACTATTCTCAAAAACATAATCAAAAGGTTATGTACAAGTTTGCTCAGATCATATCATCACCTTCAAAAAAATTTAATAATTTAGAAACAATTAATTAAAAATTTGGTAACTTTAATGTTAAAGTCATTAAATTTTTTTTAATATTATGCAAATATACTTTTGAGAATTTGAACTTTCAATAGTATGAGAGGAAACTGATCTTCACATAGATAGATTTTATTTATTGTTGTCTTCTATTGAATTGTGCTCAACTGAGTAATTTTCCAGGTTAAATTAAGATTAAAATTATAATACTTAAGTAAATCAACATTTAAGCTCATTTTCATGGGAGAAATATTATGATATAGAATGATACTTTATTTATTTAGTCATTATTAAAGTAGTTACAGCGACAGACTTATAAGTCCCAAAGGGACTATCTTGTCACCCCTATTTAAATTTTAAAAAGACTAGGACACAGGAAACAATAAGAATCATCCTCCTAAAATTTTAGAAACCCTAATCTTGCTGAGAGATTTCCAAACTTTTCATTCCCTAGGATCATCCTATTTGTCTGCTAATCTGCTTAAACTCAGAAAGACCCCAATCCCAAGTTAATGACAAAATAGTAACCTAAAAAATAGGCAGCTTGGCTAATATGGCCACTGTGCAAAATAGATGGAAATATAAATCAAAATATGATAAGGAAAAAGATCTAGAGGAAGGCTCAAAATCAAGTATGGCAATTATCTTACCAGGACAGACATTAAGTGATAATTCACTGTTAAGCACAAATTATTATTCATTGGTGAACTTACAAACCTTTTAAAAGGTTATTACAAAAAGGATTGGTTTTAGATTATGACAGTGGCTTAAACTTCCTTGAGTAACAAAAAGTATGAGGAAACGGGCATTGATATTACAAGGTATAGCTTAATTTTTATGAGATTGTAACACAAATTAAGATAATCTTCATAACTAAAATATCTGTTTTAAACCAAAGCAATTTCTTTGTACAATACTTCTAAAGCAACTGACAGATACTAAAATAAGGAAGATCGATAAAATTGGAAGCCATGAAACAACATAGCGAAAGGGTAAATGGTAAATATGATGACTGAAGATTTACCAAAAACCCATATTTTCCTAATTCTTGCTTTAGGATTATAATATATATAACTTTGATATACTAAATAATGAGAAAAATAGAACAATTTATCTGATTTTGAGCAATACAAATAGTTTAGAAATAAATTTAAAAAAACATCCATTAATCCACAAAAAGCTCTGGTCCTTTTAATTATAAACTTATCAAATTAAATTAGCATAGAAAGTGTTTCTCTTGAAGGTGATGATATATTTTTAAATAAAACCAATATATATTTATAAAGTAGATTTAGAATATTTTAACGTAACTGGCAGGAATAGTAAGTCTTATCTCAATAAAAAATTTAAACAAGTTAATTTGTAGAGGGGACACATAAATTATTAATTCTAGGGAAATTTAAGATGAGATTAAAGTATATTGAGCTAGAAAACAAGTGGATATTACGATTCGAGCATAGAATTTCTTAACAACCTCTTGAGATTACTTAAAAAATGCATTAATGAAACACATGGAATTTATAAGCAAGTTTCAATTAGAGTCTCATAATAAATATAATAATATCATAAAAATAAGAAAACTATAGAGATTTCTTTTTAAAAAATGTCTTATGAATACTACATAATAATTTACTATATAATTTTTAGACGGAATATAGCATTAACTATTTAATAAAATTGTTTACAAATTGTCAGTACTGCATAAAGAGTAGTAACCATACATAATATAAATATTAACAGTATAATATAAACATTAAAATATCAGCTTCACTGGCTTTTTTCTTATCTTTTTTTTTTTCTTTCTTTATTTTTATAATAAATATCTACAGATCTAATAACGATGTACTTAATGGAAATAAACACTTTCAAGTACAATTACATTTATATTTCACATAGGACTTCTCACAACCTAAAATTGAGTTTCAGTGTTTACTTCTTATCTGTTCTTTAAATTTTACAATTTAAAATAACAAATAACATCAATTTTACTAGTTATGTGGCTTATTAAACATCAAGTTAAGAATAAAATTACAAAAGGATTGAAAATAATACGACACATAAGTTGTAAAGCACAGAAAATGGTGTCTCCAATTTTTTTTTTTTACTAAACATTAATTAAAGCTTTTAATTAATTTTTATTCCACATCTATTTCAATTTAATGTGAACCTTAATTGTCTTGTATATTAATACCAAATCACTTATATACATCTAAGACACATTGTACTAATCGGCTAGCAGAAAATAAAAGGCCACAATGGAGGAATAGAGTTAAATACTTGGTTTATGTACTTTTAAAAATTCTTTTGACAAATAAGTGTTAATTATAAAATTCAAATACAACTATAAAACTGAATTTTATAATAATTCTCTTAATGAAGCCAAGGTTAGCTAGACATATGATAATGTGGCCTAATTTTTTATTTACATAGAAAACATTCTACGTCAAGATCCATTCAGAAAAGCTTTCTTCTTTTTTTTTTTTTTTTTTTTTTTTTTTTTTTTTTTGTCTAAGGTAAAACATTTATTGTTTGATTCTGCAACACAAAAATATATATTTATTTTTCTTTAAACTCCGCACAGGATTAATAACTACATGGTACACCTGAAATCACATAACATTTAATAGGTTTATCTTCCCAGTATAAAATAAAATTATAAAAAAGATTTACTATTAAAAGAAGCAGAATTTTTGGTATTCAAACTATGTTAGGAAGGAAAATAGCTAATCTTTAGATACTAAAGGAATATAATTTAAAAACATTGTAAGTAATCTACAACTTTAAACAAATATTTTTGTTTTCATCTTAATAAATGAATTAACAATAGAAAATAGCTATTAAAATAAAAATTAGAAAAAAAAGATGATGAGTAGTATACTTTCTAATGTACCACACTTAACAGATTCTTATTGTATCAGCTGAGCTTTTTAGAATGTATGTTTCCATTGAGGCAATTTATAGGCATTAATTAAAATAGAAAAATTTTGCATAATGAATATTAATCCATTAAGCTAAAAAAAAAACACCATCTTAGGGTAATTCTCACTAATATGGCTCACTAATGCTCTTATTTACCAGTTTTCATTTTCAATTATTATTCATTAAAATCCACCCTAAAATGAAATATATATTTAAAAAAATTTCAATCCTCCCATATTTATTTCCATTAGAGCCATAAATATTATTGAACCTAGAATATAGATATAATATATTTTTCAATATATTGATCTTTTTTTATTTGTTAATTATAATTCCACCTGAACTAGATGGATTTGACTAATCTTTTTTTTTTTTTAAAGATATAGTATGTAAACCAAATAACATGTCAGAAAGTATAAATATAATATTCGATTAAAAAAATGTAATACTTAATAAACAATAATAATTACTTAATATTTAAGACATAATTCAAAATGAACTATTTATTAATATAATAGAAATTTAGGTACCGCTCAGGATTTTCTTTTATAAGAGGGGACTCGACAGATTTACAGATTAATCGAGACATATTTTACTAATACAGATGTATTAGGACCAGAAGGTCCTTATATCAATTGTTACTTCAGATAATGACAACACATTAGTGTAACTAAGTATGAGTTCAGTTCTTACAAATGTTCTTCCTTTCGCCCTTAACTCAAATAAGCGAATAATTATTGAGCACCTGAAGTGAGAAACCACAGATGCATACTTTTTTTTTTATTAAAATAAAATAAAAACACTTTGCCCTGCAGGTAAACTAAGCAAATTCCTCAACATCATAATTAATGAATTTACATCACATATAACTCTCATGTTGTACGTATTTAAAAAAATGTACTAATAACTGGTAGTTCAAAAAAAAAAAAAAAAAAAAATGAATATTATGTTTAGAGTCCTTGAGATTAGGTAATAATTGCCTCTTAAACAGAAAAAATATTTATAATTAAATTTTGGGCTTCGGATAAGTTTTTCAAAGAAATTAACTAACAGGTAGAACCAAAGCCTTAAATTATAATTTTAAAATTGAGTAATTAGTTAGATGTGTTTTGATGAAGAATAAGGTCACTGAAGTTTAAGAAACATATAATCAAATGTTGGGTTTCAGATCAACCCCTCACACAATGGTTTAGTTTTAATAATTCATAATATGATTGCATTAATTCACAGGGAACATACTATTATTTTTAATTCAATGGTACACATCTAATTTAGCCTAGTTTAAGTAACGACTATGTATAATAGCATATCCCTACAGAATTTAGTTTTCAGGAAACCCCTACTATTGATAGTCTACTAAATACTCAAACCACTAAGTTATAATTTAAAAATAGTATGATGATCTTCATTCCAATAATTTAAGTATTCTGTAGTGCTTGGTAAATGCTCACTTTCAATTTGCCCAATTTTACATTTTCATGTAATACTTTAATTGGTAGTATAGCAATTGGTCATTTGTCAATTTACAGCACTAATATTAAAATTTAGGGGTTCAAGTAAATCCCTACTCTTAATTTTACAATTTGATAAGCAACTTCTAAAAATCTTCTATTTATACACTGGACTAAATTTTATCCTTGCTATATTAAAAAAACTAATAGTAATCAAACTTGATTTTTGCAGGTAAACTACCACCCCTATTATTCTAACATGGCACATCAGCGAACTCACTCGTTCCCATTATATTTAACAATTTATTACTTGTACATATCAATATCATAGCAAAAATCAACTAGAGCGCATTCAAAAATATTGGTTCCAATTGTTTTTGATATCTAATTTAGTAGAATGACAGAAAATATTTTAAAAATCTATAATGAGAATGCCATTAATAACTATGTTTCCATAAGAAATTACTAAAACTATTAACTATAATATATGTGAAAGACAACTTTGAAATACATGAAAATGTACGTAGAGTCCTTTCAATGTGATAAAACGAACTGATTATTTAAAAATTGGAGAAGGTTTCACTAACTGGTCTAGACAACAGCTCTATTATTAAAAAGGTATCAACCCAGGACATGTTAAACAATGAAAAGAAAGAAAAAAAAAAGAAGATGTACTAAATTAATAATGCTAAAATGATTTTAAATAACTTTTAAATATTACAGGAATATTTTACATTAAAAATATAAGTTCTGATTATGGAATCATACATTCAAAAAGCATTCAGCTGAAAGAAAAATTAAAAGTACACTGTAAAGATGTAAACATAAGGAAATTATGTTACTATATAAATTTGATTGCATCAGCATTTCTATATAGAAATAAACAAGAATTTTATATGATATACATTGGACACAAAAGAAAAGAAAAGATAAAGTCAACATAAAATCCAATAATTTAAATAAAATTAAATAATTCAAGAAATACAAAAACCAAGTAATGTTAACTTTTCAATAAGATATAGGATATTTTCCCATCTGCAAGACTTCTCCATTAAGAAAAATGACAATTCTGTTGTATTAAAGTAATGTACATGTGTTCATTATAAAAGGAAGAAATATAAACAAAAGTTTCTTCTTTGGAATACAGTCTAATCAAATAGAACATCAATGGCACCTGATCATTAATCAATATTAAAATAACATTCACAATTGAAATGAAATAGCTAACTTAGTTTTTAAAAATAATAATACCTGAAAAACAGACCATTGAAAGAATTATAAATTGTCAAAGCACCAAATTCATGAATAAAAGAGATTCCTAATAAATAAAACTAACAAAGAATCTATTACATATAGCCACAATCACTATAATTTAAATAGTTGCCAGTCAAAGAATAAACAAAATCCAATAAAAATGTTTTCTTTAAGGTACACTAGTCACATCTCACTAACCTTTGGCTACTTAAATAAAAATATCTTTAACATATAGAAAATAAATGAAAAAAAAATAAATAAAAAGGTTTAAAATGTCTTGAAACAGATATTCGTATCCACTTTGAAACCACAGCCAGTGCAAATATATACCTACTAACAACTGATTGTCACAATTTTAGTACAAGAAGATGTATCATTTTGTATTATAATTTATATCTTTTTTAAAAAAAGATTAATAGATTACCTATGGTAGACATACCTTTTTTCTAATAGAAAGTCAATATATAGAAATTCATTTTAAAACATAAAAATTCATTTAAAATGCAGTAGTAATTATACATATTTAAAAGTAATTTTAATTATTGTTAATAATAGATTATTTGTAACACATCAAGATCAAAATAGGACTAGATATATCAACATAAAATTATTCTGATTCTATATCACAAAGAAGTTGAGAAAATCACATTGTCTTAAAATATAAATAGCAGTAACAATAATAATATCCAAACTTAAATAATTATAAATCATTGATGAATATTATAAAATATATTACTACTCAATAAAATACAAAGAATATAAATATATATTTATATCATGCAAGCTTTTCAGGAAGCCTTGGTATAATTTTTAAACTCATAGACAACATAGTGCCATTTAAAAAAATTCTAAATGAATAAATTAATATTTATCATAAAGTAGAACTAACAACTTTACAATACTCAGTGATTATTGTTTCAGGCACGAAAAATGAACATCTACCCAATTAGTTATCAATGGGACTTCTACCTATTTCACAATCAGGTGAACTCTGGACTACTAACTTATAGTATATCAAGATCTATTCAATTATCAGTCCCACTACACCTAGAATTTATGACACGTAGGAAGGTATGAGTAAGGCCAGGTTGATGCAGCACGATCCCATGCAGTATTCGCCAATAAAACCTGAAAGAACCGACAATACAAAATAATGCAAAAAATAAATGATTAGTAGTTCAGACTATTTTTAAATGGAACACACATATATAAACTATCTTCATTTATATAATTTTCTCATTATTAATTACAGATAATCCTCTTATTGATTAAACATCTCTTTCTATAAAAAATTTAATTCAATAAATATTTTCCTGTTGTTGTTAGGAACAGAAATCCAGAATGAAAAATTTGGAAGAAAAAATGAAAAATAACCGACAGTTAGGGGAAGAAACTTAGTGTATAAGCCACCTATAATAAAACTCTATTTCTCATCATGCTGATAAGTTGAGTAAAATTTCTCTTTCTCAAATTTTACTAGTGGATCTGTTTAATTTAACAACCAGAAGTTGGTTTGGTTTTTGATTTTTTATTGGCAACAAACATCTCAGGTCATCATTGCCGAGCATTTAATTTTCAGCAACCAGAAGTTCTACTCTATACACACAATTGAGATTAGGTAATAATTGCCTCTTAAACAGAAAAAATATTTATAATTAAATTTTGGGCTTCGGATAAGTTTTTCAAAGAAATTAACTAACAGGTAGAACCAAAGCCTTAAATTATAATTTTAAAATTGAGTAATTAGTTAGATGTGTTTTGATGAAGAATAAGGTCACTGAAGTTTAAGAAACATATAATCAAATGTTGGGTTTCAGATCAACCCCTCACACAATGGTTTAGTTTTAATAATTCATAATATGATTGCATTAATTCACAGGGAACATACTATTATTTTTAATTCAATGGTACACATCTAATTTAGCCTAGTTTAAGTAACGACTATGTATAATAGCATATCCCTACAGAATTTAGTTTTCAGGAAACCCCTACTATTGATAGTCTACTAAATACTCAAACCACTAAGTTATAATTTAAAAATAGTATGATGATCTTCATTCCAATAATTTAAGTATTCTGTAGTGCTTGGTAAATGCTCACTTTCAATTTGCCCAATTTTACATTTTCATGTAATACTTTAATTGGTAGTATAGCAATTGGTCATTTGTCAATTTACAGCACTAATATTAAAATTTAGGGGTTCAAGTAAATCCCTACTCTTAATTTTACAATTTGATAAGCAACTTCTAAAAATCTTCTATTTATACACTGGACTAAATTTTATCCTTGCTATATTAAAAAAACTAATAGTAATCAAACTTGATTTTTGCAGGTAAACTACCACCCCTATTATTCTAACATGGCACATCAGCGAACTCACTCGTTCCCATTATATTTAACAATTTATTACTTGTACATATCAATATCATAGCAAAAATCAACTAGAGCGCATTCAAAAATATTGGTTCCAATTGTTTTTGATATCTAATTTAGTAGAATGACAGAAAATATTTTAAAAATCTATAATGAGAATGCCATTAATAACTATGTTTCCATAAGAAATTACTAAAACTATTAACTATAATATATGTGAAAGACAACTTTGAAATACATGAAAATGTACGTAGAGTCCTTTCAATGTGATAAAACGAACTGATTATTTAAAAATTGGAGAAGGTTTCACTAACTGGTCTAGACAACAGCTCTATTATTAAAAAGGTATCAACCCAGGACATGTTAAACAATGAAAAGAAAGAAAAAAAAAAGAAGATGTACTAAATTAATAATGCTAAAATGATTTTAAATAACTTTTAAATATTACAGGAATATTTTACATTAAAAATATAAGTTCTGATTATGGAATCATACATTCAAAAAGCATTCAGCTGAAAGAAAAATTAAAAGTACACTGTAAAGATGTAAACATAAGGAAATTATGTTACTATATAAATTTGATTGCATCAGCATTTCTATATAGAAATAAACAAGAATTTTATATGATATACATTGGACACAAAAGAAAAGAAAAGATAAAGTCAACATAAAATCCAATAATTTAAATAAAATTAAATAATTCAAGAAATACAAAAACCAAGTAATGTTACCTTTTCAATAAGATATAGGATATTTTCCCATCTGCAAGACTTCTNTTACATAAAAAAAAGAAAAATTATATAATATAAATGTTCTTATACAAGAGTTTATCTTATTTTGGATTAAAATGAATTTTGAATGTTATATATGTAAAAAAATACCTTCAACGCACCGACCGGACAGTCAGTTACTTGTTTGCAAGTATTTACCAGCTATCCATTCACTGGTCACTCGTTTTGCATTCTCCTTGAATTTCTGCCTCAAATTTGCAGCTCCTTTTCTCAAGTTCTTTAAGAAGTGCTGCTTTTGCCTAAAAAATAATCAGGCTGTGCTTATTTTGTACAAGCTTGAATAAATAGATACATTATATTTATAAATGTTCCTGACAGCAACACACATAATTAAACAATTTTCATTGAAGGAACAATAAACAAGTGCGAAATTGCTTTAAGTAAAATACCATTACTCAGGAGTTGCAGAAGACTAACTGGGAAGAGCATAGATATTGTAATTATATTCATAAATCTCTTCCTTAATAAGAGATACAATAAAATTCTTATGAAATTATGATTTACTTATACTATGTTGTATAATTTTTCTCATATTCTTAACAGTAACGAAGATACTGAGGATTTTTAAATTTTATATTTCTCTAAAGCCCTAAAAGTAAGTTAGTTCTTTTTATTATAAAATTATGTTCTCAGGAAAGTGTGTGTGTTTACGAGCACACACACAAGACATGCCTATATAACCAGTGAACAATTATAGACCAGCCCCAGCATAAAAACTTAGTCACACAGAGAGCAAAACTAATTTAAGTACCCTTAGTCTGCTGAACACCTATACAAGAGGAAACATTCCAAAGTGAGTCACAAAATTATCCGACATTACACTTATACCCCTCCAAACCAATAACGAAAATAAGAAAAAGAAAAAAGAAACTAATGGACTTATGTATTAAACAATTCACTAGACATATGGTCAAAATGAGCCATTTTAGGCTGAACAAAGTTTTTTTGGTGAACTCTAGGACTATAAAGATCCAGGTGACAAAGTTAAACAAATGAAAGAAGAGCTCTAAAATTTCACTTTTTAAGAAAAAGACTGTCTCGATCAAGAAAAGTACAGAAAGAAAATATTTGAATTAAATAAGTTCCTTTTTTTCAGTTACACCCAATATAAATAGAATTGTGCACAACAACAGAATGAATACAATCTAAAAAACTGATTCCAACAGCCAAAATGAGCTATTAGGAAATGAAATATTGCTAATGAAGACGGGTTCCTAGAGGTATAAAGAATATAAGAAATCTGCATATATTTCACTTAATTTTAATAAATAATAATTTTTATT
>KZ807671.1:224303-238390 GCA_000696205.2 Oncopeltus fasciatus | reverse complement strand
CTTTAAACCCCCCCCCCCCTCCCAAAAAAAAGACCTTTACATCTCTTAAAAATACAGCAAACATATTTTAGAAAATAAAGCACAAAAAAAGGAATACAAACAACAAAATTTGCCTAGTACAATTTTTTTAACTAATATTGTATTATATATAAATTGATGATATATCTCTACGAATTATGATAATATAAACTCTTGGTTTCCCTTACTAGCCTGAAAGAAAAACCATTATAGTTATCAGAAAAATTATAAATTTTATTTTGTTAATGTGGGTCTTATATACTAATATGCTAAAATTATGACATACTGTGTAATAATTTAAATTACAAATATACAGAAGATTGGACGATTACCTGTGTAATTTATTAATTTTAATTAGTTAACTATGAATATTTATTGTGTATATTGACTTATGTTTAACTTTAGGTCTGTGATTAACAATCAAATACAAAGCTAAGTTATTTTTAGGTCAAGTTGAGTTAAAAATTTAAAAAAAAATTAAGAAAATTAGAACACTTATTTTTATAGAAAAGTAAACTATTCATAATTAGTTTTAGAAATTATTCCTTAAATGACAGCATTATATGGAGACATAGTTTAAAAAGAACACAGTCACAAAAATATCCAGATTCACTTCAAACTGAAGTTTACAATGACCATCAAACTTTAGACAATCAATGCATTTAATGATACTGGCCTTACTACATTCCTTCAATGTGTGTCAGTCAGCATAGAGCAGAATCGAGGTTTGTTTTTCTTCTGAGACTTGCAGAATCTATTACTGAAGTTCACTGTGGAGCAGTGGTGGGTATCATCTGGTGGCCACTCTACAAGTGAAATCAAGCTTGACCCCTTCCTGGAGAAAGTCCCTCAGTACTTTAGGATCCACTTCCATCATCTCCAATCAAGTAGTCAGGCACTTTTAGTTACATTTAATTGACCTTAGTAGACAATTTCTTCAATCAAATGATTTAGTTCCAGCAGTGCCTCATGAGGTTATCTTTATTTAATTAGATTGAAATTCATTTAACTAGAATTAATTTAATCTGTTTAATTCTTCAGTGATTACTGTACATTTAGATAAATTAATTTTATTTATAATAGTATTGAAATGTTTTGTTCAAATATTTTTATATTGAATTTGATCAAAAATATTAAAATGCAATTTGTTGGAACAGCAACAATTAGATTATTATAATGTAATCTTTGAGAGTTAATTCTAGCTCTTAATTTTCTGTAATTAATAATCTAGTTTTTTTTAAATTAACACTACTTTGATTATCTCCAGACTTAATAAATGCAGCATGAACTATTTTTTGGAAGTGTTTCTGTTTTTTTTTTTCTTTTCTTATCGACTACTAGTGGTCATTAGAGAGATTTTCTTTAATTATTTATCTTTCTTCTATATAATATAGACATTAAAGATCTTCATTTGCATTATTAAAAATTAATGATGTAGAGTCTATTTCTCTGAATAAATATTTTGTCACTCCTTGCTTAAGTAATGCATTTTTTAAGAATTTAAGAAAATTGAGAGCTCTCTTCAGAGTTACCACACTCATGGCAGCTAAAGTCATGTAATATTAAATTGGTTAACAATACAAGTTAAACAACACTCATAATAGCTCAATTTTACTGTGTAATTCCTACAATGTTTCTTTCACCACTAAAAAAATATAGCCAAAGAAAGTATAAAAATAATTTCAGCTGTCATTTTCAGTTGGTTTCTGCAGTTTAAGCTATCATAGCTTCAGATCATCTCTTCTCTCAAATAAGCAGAACAATTTATTTTACAATTTTAAAATTTAAGTTGATGGCAATTAGTTAATCCTATAAAAAATATTTAGCTATATTCTTTTTTAACTTATTTTTATTATTAAAGATTTCCATTTAATAGGTATATATGATTTGGAAGCATAAATGATAATTGTAATATTAGTCACACTCAGATTTATCAGAGATGGAAATATAATAAATTACATGGGGTTTGGTCAAGGTTGATCCAAAAAAATACTATTTAAAGAAACCAATGTTTTGACTTATAATAAATTATCATTTGCTATTGCAGAATTCTGTAATATGCTGGCCATGAAGATTAATGAAAATTATTTTAAATATAAAAAAAAATAGTTGAAGATAAAATATATCTTGTTATTGAAAACACAATAAAATCAATGGAATTTAATGTCTGCAATTTTAAATTCAATTTGAAATGGAATGTTTGCCTTAGTTCAGTTGGGTGTACTCTTGGTGCCATAACTATTATGAACACAAGTGAATCTTAAAATAAGGCATATACTCTTTAATATTTTCATATAAAAATTGGTTAAAAACTACTAAAGAAGATCTAAGAAGTGAAGCTATATTACCATTTCATGATACTTTTCTATAAGTTCCCTTTCTTGGTTTACTTGATCCCTGTGTATTGCAAGCATTCGTTCTGATGTGCTTCTAGGAATACTTCGAGTTGGTGCATCACCTCCTCCCTCAGTATCTCCAGCTTCAGCAGGAGATTCATTACTTGAAACTTCCCTAGAAAAGAAAGCAATCATACAAACTAAGCAGGACATTTAAATTGTTAGTAATATAAGTGATGTCCTTCATCCACAGCTAAGTTTTTCAAACAAGTCTTGAATCATTTATCTTTTATAGTGCACCAACCAGAAAACAGGTCGAATAAAGCTTATGCTGCCAAGAGTAAAATTTCTAAATTGGTTTGTTGGCATTCATATTTTATCCTGCTAATAATTTATTTTTGTAATGAGAATCAAAGTATATGTATCATTTAAATAATCCAATTACAAACAGAAAACATTTAAAAATAAAAGACAAAGGGGCCTATACATGAATTGTTCAGTATTTCAGTTAATAGTTCCATAACAGATTGATGGTAGTACTAGAGGCAAACAATAATTTGATGATTAAAAGCTTTAAACCCCCCCCCCCTCCCAAAAAAAAGACCTTTACATCTCTTAAAAATACAGCAAACATATTTTAGAAAATAAAGCACAAAAAAAGGAATACAAACAACAAAATTTGCCTAGTACAATTTTTTTAACTGAACCACGTAAGGGGCTAGAAGTTTATTAATACTGACTTACAGTAACAGAAGCACCTTTTACAAAAGTCAATGGGATTAAGGAATTCTAAAAATTAAGCATCTCAGAAGCATACTACTTTAGTATATATGCTGCCGAAACAAGTACCATACTTACTACTGTTTTCAACCAGTAAATGAAAAAACAAAGAAAAAAATTATTATTAATCCCTCCTTTTGACCTTTTTAACTTTCAACAGCTCTCTTTAGAAATAAATTCATGTACGATAAATTGCTAAGAAAAAATGAAATTACTTTAAAAGGAATAGGATGGATGACATCCATTCGAGCCTCCATTTTCCCAACCCTAAGGAATCAACTAATTAATCCACTTTATGTAACCCACATCAGGGTTGTAAGGACTAAAGTATTGGCTTTTCAAAAACTAAAATTAATGGAAACTGGGAATAACACAAATCAGAAAATATAGAACTTTTTATATTTGCTTAGGGAGTCAGTCCAACTGAATTATTTTTTTGCACCAATTTGAAGTTACGGATCCATATAAAACATGTTTGAGGAAGGAAGGGTAGCTTAACCCTAAGTTGCAGAAGAAACATGCATATCCTGGAATCTGGTGAGAGAAAGCACTACTCCCACCTGAGGACCTTCATGGTTAAAAAAAAAATGCACTTCAAACCAGAAATGAAAATAGTCTTTTTTCAGATTGGTTCCTCAAAAAACTTCCTAAAACTAAAAACAAAATCGGCCAGCCATCACCAGACTAAAGAGAGACTGCAAGCCAAAAAATTACTATTGACTTACTATTCTAGGCAGGAAAAACAAAAATGTATTATAGCAACACTGTTTGTGAGGATAACCCTCATGGAAACTAACAGGAGAGTAATTATTTTGTTTTTCTTTTTGTTCTTTAATGTGTTAGTGTACTTATAAATAAAAATTGTGAAATTGCAATGTCCTAATTACCAAAAAGAGAGTTTGTTGACCGTAGATATTATTCTAAGATGATTTTAGTTGGGGTTCAGTCGAGGTTGATCCAAAAAAACACAAATTAAAAAAATGTATTTTTGACGTTTGTGTTGGTAGGGTTTCCACTGAACCCTACCAACACAAATGTCTTTTGTCTGAAACCGTTCACATCAACTTACAACACTATCCAGTTAACGACAGAACAGGCATAGAACAAATTTCCTCAACTTATTCTAACATTTTTAACATTTTAAAAACCAACAACCCTCCGTCTCAATAAACCTGTCAAAAAATTTTTCTCAGTTCCAAAGTCACTTATTCCCAGTAATACCCTTCCCTTTTTTCCTTTGTCCTTTTATTGCCCTCTCTTGTAACAGGCCGCTTTCCATTTACACCTTCCGCCTGCCTTGTACCTGCTACCCCCACTCCCCTTTCTACTTCATAACTCAAAACAAATTCATAATCTTTAGTCATGGAAATGTGAACTTAGGGACAAGACGTCCTCTCTCATCTTCATGATAGGTAGGTGTGGCAAATAACTGCTTTAATGATATTTCAATTTTTTTTCTTGTCAATAAGTTGTTTGTTTGCATGTTTTTTTCAAATTGGTTCTTTTTCAATATTGTTTTCATAAACTTTTAATTGTCTTACACAGCTTTCTACTTTCACACTCTTGATATCACATTATATTATAATTCTCTATTATACTAATTTCAAATATTACTGTATTCTCATGACATTGTATTTCTACAGCCCTGAAGATGGCTTACAATGTAATAATCCTTCATTAAAAAAATACATTTTTTTAATTTGTGTTTTTTGGATCTACCTTGACCGAACCCCAACTAAAATCATCTTAGCCTAATTACCAAATTTCTATACACAAAAATAAATTAAATATATAATAATACAAATAGAAATTACTTAAGCAAGTAATTAAGATAATTTTATAAATAGTAAGATCAATAAAGTATAACGTACATATTTTTACTTGATAATCTTTTCACAAGTTTGTTGCTTATATAAAACTTGGATTTCGGCTTTTCAGAGTCCAGGGAAGCTTGAATTCTACTTCTTTCCTGAAATTAGAAGCAAAATACACAGTGAAAAAACAGGTTTAAGATAATATATATTGTTATCGATTAAGGTTAATGAATGAGAAATATACGAATATAAATAAATAATTTAGAAAATAACTGACAGAACACAATTACATTCTACTAAAGCTAAATTTTTATTTTATTTTAATTGAAATTATATTAGACCACTAACGGTTATAGGAGGAGGTAGTCACCCTAATCTAAGCACCCATAGCCCTGGCAAGCTTTTATTTCCCAATAAAAGCTTGTCGAAGAAGGGACTTGAAGCCGCAGCAAGATTGAGAGACAAGAATGAATCCCCTGCTGAACAACTCCTAGGTAGTGGTTTAATAAAGCCTTTTAAGACAGCACCTTCATTCAGAGATTAGGGTGTTTAAGTGTTTTTAATTATTATTGAGAGAAGAAAAATTAATTTTATGAATTTCTATTAAGAACTTAAAATGATTCCTAACAGTTTAATAGTACACAATGAGATCTCTGCAGTATGGCAAACTGAACCAAACAAAATTATGCTCCAGCCTTTTTGGAGGTTACAAGCTTTCAAAAAGACTAGAAAAAATTTAGCATCACATGCAACTCACTAGGATGAGAATTCCTTTATAACAGAGCTTAGACTTCCACAAAAAAGAGCTGACTAAATGAAATAAATGGTTAGGTATTAAAGAACTGAACTTGGTGAACAATAGAAAATTATTCAAACTCAATAAAGGTAAGGGGTTGCTTTTGTAGGGAGTGAGGTGTGAATGGCCTTCATAAAATAAAATAAAATTTCTAAAAATTAACTCCTGACTTCACCTGACTACACTCACTCCCAGGCCTCTCTTCTTAATTGGAAAATTCTAAGATGGTTCTTATATAAAAAATAGCTAGTTAATTTCATTTTTCAAAGAGAAAGTACTTTTCTAGGTAAGGTATTTTAATTTTTGGTAGTTGTTTTGCCGAGTGATGGCAAAGAGAAAATTGTTTAATTACACAGGCCTACAGAAAAAAAAAAAAAAAAAAATTAGTGCCAATGATTATAAAACTGGGGTGCGAAAGGATTTTAGCTATAATTGGGGTATTATTCTAAATATGAAATCAGTTTTTCTCTATCAGTTCTACTTTTTTAGTTCAGTATTTTTTAATGTTGAGTACATAAAAAATTAAAGCAGGAATATTTGATGGCCCACAAATAAGACAACTCACTAGGGATCCTGCCTACATAAATTTGATGAATGAAGCTGTAAAATGAGCATTAAGGGGCAATACTTACACAGCCACTTAAGACTGTTTTCCTGAAATTTTAGGAGACACTAATGAGAAACAAGGATAAAGATTTCAACAGGATATTAAAACGAAGGAGGACCTCTACCAAGGAAGATCGGATACGCACATGAAGGCAGATTATTGTTGGAGTCTAAAAAGACTGTTTCAAAATATATTAAAGAATGTCACCGAAAAGAAGCTTAAGTCACCGAACAGCAAAGTGTTAAGTGATTAACTAGTTCATTTGACTTTTATATACTTTGCTCATAGCATTATATCTTTGTATTTAATATTGTATAGTATAATAACAAAAATATAATTTAATAATTCCGTGTTTAGTTTTTTATTAGATATATGGATTTAACTTAAAATAGTGTTATGTATATGTCACTTAAAAATTTGAGCTGCTAGGCAAAAAGTAATACCATATTTGAATTCAGGGCATCATTTTCATTTGGATCAGCTCCAAATAGCCCAGCATCAAAACAGCTGTTGGCCTGTGTTATTTCTTAAATTATACAGAAATAAATCTAACTCCAATAAAATTAATATAAAAGAACCTAAATAGACTGATTTTTTTTTTACAATACTCAGGAAATTTATATGAATGGAAATAAAAAGAAAACTATTTCAATATTTAATCTAATTATGAATTATCTACAAAGATTTTTCTCCACAACTATCATCTCAGTCTCTCAGTAGAATTTTTAGATTTGAAATTGAGAATATGGAAAATTTTCAAAATTCTTTCATTGGGAAGGTCTTAAAAATGTTCTATATTTATTTATGGTGTATATATAATATTATTGTATTACTGAATAAAATACTCCAACAAATTTTTGTCTTGTTTTATTCAAACTTTCCTCAAGTTCCCCAAAGGATGTAAAAAGTATGTAAGGGAAAAAATACAATACAAATATTTTGTTCTGCTTCTCACATAATTAGATTTCTTTTGACTTACAAAACTTGAGATCAAGAAACAATGTATTCTAGTAATATGACTCCTGAACTTATTCATGAGTATCCACTCATGCGAATTTTGCCTAAATAGTAGTTACATGAACAGTGATATATTAGAGGGCTCTCCCTAAGGCAGTCTTGTGATTTATGAGGGAATCGACTTTCAAGACCCTGCCTCTCTTAGAACTTGAGGAATCTCAGGATTCCATCAAGCAGATTGCAATTCAGGAATAACTTTCTTTGGACACTAAATTAACTTATAGGAAATCTCCTCTAAACTGATCTTCACTGGCAAATGAGGTAAGACTGTTTAACTAATGGGTAACCTCATACTTATTTTATATATAAATATAAACTCTTATGCTTTATTTTTTAAACTTTTTTTTTTTGCACTTATTCTCAATGTTTAGACACTCTAGAGGTTACTGTTGTACATATTTATACTTCTTATTCTGTCCATTTCTATTTTTTCACTTGTACATTAATTATTAATNATATATTATTTTATTTATTGTTAAGTTTTTAATAATTAACACACAATATAGTTGTATATTTTTAACTTTTTGTAACTTAGGTCAGAATCACTAATGCTGTAATTCATAAAATGATTGTTGTTCAAGGAGACTTAAGTCCCACAACAAAATAATTTTTTCAATCATTCATAATTCAAATATCATGAAAAATTCTCCACTGGTCAAATATAGGTACTTATCTATCAGTAAACCGAAACAATGCATGACTCTCTTAGAAAAATTTTAATAGACTTAGACATATCTTTTTTTACTACATGCTCCAAAATAAATAAAAAATTTTTTTGCTTACAAATTAGTTTTTTATTCTTTTACTTCCAACATCAAATTCCTAATAATCCTCTCTTAAAAAAAAAAATAAATAAATAAAATTAAAAAAAAATAAATAAAAAAATGTTCAAAAACTTATAACTCTCATTAGATATGGCAATAATGTGATGATATTCACAGGGCTTATTAGCACCCAAAATAAATCAGCCAAGTTAAGAGTTAATGTATTCATGAAATCAAGTCTACAACAGTGAATTTTTTAATAATGGCTATATTGATTGTTAAATTATATATTCATCTGTGAGTATATATAGAAATACAATCAAGTAATAAGTGAAGACAATACCTTCTCATGTTTTTTTCTGAGTGTTTCCAATTTTTTTTCCAACTCCATTCTTTTTTCTTTCACTGGTTTACTTTCCAAAAATTTTTCAATTGATTCTGGAACAAGTTCTTCAACAACTGCAACAAACAAAACAAAAGATAAAATGAAGAAGCTTAAAACAAAAATGTGGCAGTTATTAAATCAAATTCCTAATTGATTAGTCCCTTAAATCTAGATGATGGGCAAGCTTCATTTTGTAACATCTTGAATTTATAATAAATTAATTTAAGGAAGGTAAATAGGGGCTTCTTCACAAAAAGACAAATTAAAGCAGGTATAAGCTAAAGGAATTTAAGTTTAGTAAAATATTCAATAATTGGAGAAAATGAGCTGAATAACTAACTACATGAACTTGAGATAAGAAGTTATTTCATCAATTGAGGGTACAATGACAAATCAGAGCACAATTTTATTTCTATAATTAATTAATGTAAAGAAAAACATATCATGTTATTATACTGCATAGAATATTTTTTGCAGCTAAATGGATGATTTAATTTTTTTTTTTTAAAAGCAAGATTAAAAAACTTATACACCACAAAAGACCCTCATATCTCATGTATAACCATGTTTCATTATAATTTTTCAATGACTAATGAATTGAAATTTTGGTGATTATTCTTATACCTATTTTCTACTCTTTTATTTAAAATATTTTTAATTGCATATTAATAAAATGAGATAAATTATATAAAAAATATNTATTTATAATTATTTGGGAATTTTTAAATGATAAAGAAGTTTTGAAATAGTTATTTAAATTAAAAATTTAATGTAAAAAAAAAAAAGATTAGGGAATGTATCAGTGGGAGAAAAAAACAAACAATAAAATCTTCTTAATCAAAAGAAGCAATTGCTTTGGAAATCATTTAAAAATATTTTTTTAAATGTCATATTCCGCTCTAATACTCATCTTAAAATGCAATGTCTGATTACGAAAAATATGCAAATTTCTTTACATGGCATTCTCCTGTAGAACTTGACAAGACTTCCTCTGAACTGGGCAGAGCTGCCAGATGGAAATTTTAGTTTTCCTCATAGATAAAAGTCTAGTGGAGTGAGATCTGAAGGATAGAGAGGCCAAGGACTGAAACACTGAGCCCTTCACACCATTTTGCTGCATACGCTTTAAATGAATAATATGCAGGGTACCCGTCTTGTCGCAGCCATATTGTTTTTTCTCAGTTAAATACTAATATAAGTCTAGCAAATATTCGTCAAAATTTTTTATAACTATACCTGTTTAGAGAACCATAAAAAAAAAGTACACTTATGAGTGAGTCACCTAAAATGCCATACTACACATTCACTGAACAACAATGTTGGTGGTCCGGCTGTAGATAGGGAAAAAGTGCTCTCAACAAATAATGAAATTACACCAATTTCAAGCTCCATCCCCAAATGTTGATTCATTAGTAAAAAGAAGATATATCACTGATCTTCTACTTTTCTTAGGGCCAAATGATAAAACGAAATTCGTGTTTTTTTTTCTACTGAAAGAGGCTGATGGAGTGAAATATGTTAAGTTTGTTACATTTCATTCATTCTACATTAAGCATTATTTAAAAAAAAATAAACATATTAAATTAAATACATTTCTTGGTCTCTTGCGCTTTCGAATTCAACCAAAATACCAGGCCTGGTATTTTTTTTTTTCTGATTGTGAAAGATGGCACATTCCACCTTTCAAGATAGTAACAAACATAAAGCCTATGTAGCCAGTGCTTAAGCATTTAAAATATGTCCTTGCAATATTCATTTCTACAGTTTTCACCAAGATTTATCTAGGTCGTTCCAACTTTTAATTGTCTATTCCATGGCACTCTCCGAACACCATAATTACACCAACTGCTTCATTTTAAGAGTTCTTCAAATATTTAAATATGTTAGCAGATAGGATAAAAATGAATATAAATGCTTCTCTCTAAAACTTAGAATTTAGGTAATTCTCTTAAACATTATAAACAATTCTCTTAGATCAGAAATATTAATAAATAAATAACAATGTTTGAAGTAATATTGTAAAGGATACCAGAAATTATAATTCAGATCATTTATTTTTTAATTTAATGAAATATTTAAAATATTGTAAAATTAGTTTTTATTATAAAAAAGAAAAAAAACAAAAAAACTATGTCACGCAAAAAATTATGAAATTAAGAAAACTGGATTTTACAATAATATAGATCCTCTAATTTCAAAAATTTTGAAATTATGTTAGCTGGTTCTTTAAAACTGTACATGGACTATGAAATAACTTAATAAAATTTTAAAAAATGTTCATTAGCAGGCACTGAAAAATTTGTTGAGCATGGGATGGATTTATACCTGGTGTTCATTTATACCTATAAATATAACTCAGATTGGGACTCAGCTGGGCAGGAGTAATAAACACCTTGAAGGGAAGTCTGTCAGGTTGGTGACCTCACAAGAAACCATAGGGAAGGTGACGATTAAGAACACATGCAGAGAACCTTTTGAAATAAGCCATGGAGTTTAGAAAGGGGATTCTAAATCTTTTCTTCTTTCATTGCTCAATATTGTTTTCCATGAGGCCATTAAGTCGAGAATAAAAAGGCGAAAGAAGTTGACAAATCTTTGAAGATCTTAAGTTTTAAAGGCTATAGTCTAGAAGTTTTAAGGCAAACATGTTTCATTAAATGATGAAGCAGGATATTCTGCTCGTATTAAAATTAATAGATTTCGATAAAATGTCTCTCTCTTACATTCTAATCGTAAATGATATGTTAGATCAAAATCCGTGCGACAGAAATTTTCATTTTCTTTCCTTAATATGTTCTTTAGAAGGTTTGTTGATCCACTTGCTCAAGTAAAACTAATCAAATATACTAAACTTTCATTCTTTTTATTAGAGGAGAGAAAAATACAGGCTAACTTATAATTTAAAAAGTTGCTTAAGAAAGGGTTCATAATAAAAAGTGAGAAAATAATACCCTGAGGAAGGGGTGTAGGAGGGACTTGCTGAGGTGGTGGGCTGGCAGGAGCAGTGGTTGAAGTGGGGAGAACCGGTTCTATGGTCTGTGAAGGTGTCATGGAGACTCCTGCTATAGAAGCCCGATGATGTGAAACTATGGTAGGAGGTACTGATGGCTCAGCTGGGCAGACTGAGCCTATTCTCTTAGTCCTTGGTGCCATAGGGAGGGGAGCTCCTGGCTCTTCTGTCTTTTCAGCCTGCAAATCAGGGACCTAATTAAATTCTAAAATATAAACTATTTTATGTTTTGGACCTTTAACCTTTCATTCAAAAATTCATTGAATAAAAAATAAATAAAAAATAATTTATGTTACTTTAAAATACAAAGAATAGAAACAAGATTAAAAAAAATTCATTAACTCACCAAAATATCCATGAGAATGGAAAAATTGCATAAATCAAATAAAATATTTCGTATAATAGAAACTAAGAAGACTATCAAATACTAAGACAAAAATTATTTCATTTCCATAACAGTTTATTTACAATGTACTTATTTACCACACAAGCACACATATATATACAAAAAATTAAACACTTGCGGCTGTGATATATATAGTAAATAATGTTCTTCCTTTAATATGCATATACTTGTAAACTTTCACACACCTGTGTATTCTCATTATTATTAAGTGAAATAAAATATGTGGCCCATTATTAGCTTCCCCCTTTTTTTTCTCCCCTTCATTATCTCTGAAGGGGTGTCATTTATTTTTGTCTTCAACATATATATATATATATATATATATATATATACTCATATTGTTATTTAAGTTAATAGTATGATTTCTAATTCAAAATTCATGTAGTTTAATTCATTGTAAAATATATCATTTTTCATATACGAGTTAAATTGTTNATATATTATCAAATTACCGAACAGCTAAGACTAAACATATCAGTAATAATTTAAAAATTAAATTGTACATGTGTTATATAAATTTGTATTTACATATATTTTATTCATCACCTACATTAATATACAATCTTTCCTCCATATATCGAACTTCTCATTTAAAACATCTCCCAATATATAAAAAATTTCCAAGAACAACAGACATTTACCAATAAATTGTTTCTGTGTATCAATTTTTATATTTCGTCTATCTGATTTTTGCTTTCATGCTTAATTTTATTTATACCTTATTTTAAGTAAATATATAATATTTAAATGGCAAGAATAGTGCACGTTTTGAAGAATCTGTGCAGTGAAGATAAAAGAAACAAGACTTAAGATTTAAAAATTTATACATTTAAGTTATTCTTTTACATATAATTTTTTTTATACTTACTTAAGTTAATAATTACACACTTAAATGCTTATATTCTTATCATACATTCTATTATTTTCAGCCTTAATTTTCTCATAGGTTCTCATATAATTTTTTTTTTAAACCCTGAAGTTTGATACATGAAGGTTCAACTGAGCATTTATAATAAGATAGGAAAACCCATTGAAATGATTGTCAATCCTAATGAAGTTCATTATTCATATAGTTTGATGTAAATATTATTACCATTTGATAATATTGTTATATTTATGTACTTTTTTTTAGTTTAAGTTGAATATCAATAACTTTTATTGATATTTAATATTGTGTGAATTAGGTGTTTCACAAATCATCAAAACTGTGGTGTATTTTTCATGAGTAAAATTTAGTCTGTTGGTCTTTGTTCAGTCAAAATCATTTTTGAATATCTCTCATAGGTGAGTTCTTAGAACACAGGTAAATGTAACAGCCAATGTTTGTTCTGTAGTTCCTCCAATCAGCATGTGTTATAGTCCTTAATTTTTAATTTGTTTGAGTAGGATATTAGTTTTTCAATGCCCTGTTGGATTAAAATAAAGCTTTTGTCAGCTTTAAGTATTATCAAGTAATCATTTCTCAGCTTTCTGTCGATGCCTTTTCACTTCACCAAGAGTGAAATTACTTTTAAAAGCTGCATTTTTACATTTAGAATATAAGCTTGATATTATTTATAATTGGAATAGAGAGATAATAAGTATGGAAGACAAACTCGTTGAACAAATCAGGATTGAGGCACTCTAAAAAACATAAATCTAACTATCGGATTAAGGATCAAATTATTACCTTAATGTGACACATAGGAACCTAAGAAACTTGACCTCAATCATAAAAAGACATTCAGTATTTTTAGATAGTAATAAATAAAATGGGGAAACATGGGGATTCAACCTGTTGGCTCTGCATGGAGGAAGAGGAGACTGCAGAGCATATCTGAAGTGACTGCGAGGCTTTGTCTTAAAAAGAGGCTTACAATTTTCTTAAGAGCAATTATAAGGCTCAGCGATACTACAGGGGATAATTCCAGAGAATGTTTGACTTTATTAACATGTTTCTCTTGGGCAAATAACTAAGGACTGAGTCACAATTGACGAGTTGAAAGGGCGATGGGTATCTACCCTGCTATCAGGCAGCTCAATTCAACTTGAAATAACTTGCAACTATAATATTCATTATAATTCATACATCAAAACTATATAAATATAAATATTTTTTTTTTCTTGCCATTAAAGAATATTTACAAGCCAAACATTTAAAACTAAAAGATATAT
>KZ807671.1:199612-222915 GCA_000696205.2 Oncopeltus fasciatus | reverse complement strand
ATCTTTCATGAAACAATGTAAATTGTATATAAAACAAAAACAGGTGGGATAAAGAGTGCAGTGAACACACAAAAAGAAAAAAAATCACAAAGAGTAAAATTTTTGGGGATTTCCCCCCCTTTGTCAGTGAGGAGTAAAGACTCTTCTTGTGATTTTTTTCTTTTTGTGTGTTCACTGCACTCTTTATCCCACCTGTTTGCAGCCGCAAATATATCATTTTCCATATGTACCTTATATTATATATATATACATATATATCACAATCCACAGACACATACAGAGTAAACCATAATGTATTACATACACAATTATTGAATAATATAATTAGTTACATACACACATACTGAGAAACAGATGTTGTACAAACTTAAACATACATTAAAAAATGTTTTAAATATATTTATCTTACTATTCACTTTTGGCAGTTCTTTTGTTTGAACAGACATAATTTGGTTATTCCCCTGTCAGTGACTGATCATTCTTAACAAATTTGCGACAATTGAAAGAAATTTTTGTTTCAAATAGCAAAATTATGGTTTTGTAATTTGGAAAAAAAAGCAACAAACATTAACAATTGATTGAACTTATAAAAATATATATGCTTATATTAACTTTGATTACTTCGAAAGGTTTATTAATTTTTTTAAAAAATTATAGATCAAAATTAGAACATATTTATGAAAATTTAAAAAGATAAAAAGCAACTGAACGGTATTGAATATTTATAAACCATGAAAATTAATGAGTTTTTTAAATTAGAATATATACCTCTTCAGATTCAGTATCATCAACGCCTTCATCAGTAAAAACAGACAATTGCTGAGCTCTCTTGTCAAGTTCACTTTGATATTTTATAGGATTTGCAAGTGCTTCAGCAAAGTCAGACAACCCATCGGGCACATAGTCTTTTACAACTACATGTAGAAAAAGAGTGGCTAAAGGCAAAGGCTGTCCACATTCAGTTCTTAAAGAAACATGCCGGTATCTAAAAAAAAAAAAAAATTAAATGTTCAACGAATTCACAGTACATCAAATTATTATACAATAATTCAATTAATGAATTAATGAATCAGAATTTTATAATTTTAATTTTGATGATATAAAATTAATCAGATGTTTACGTAAGCTTTAACAGGTCTCCCTGACCATGTTGAAAAGTTAGTTTTTTTTGCTCAGCTTTTGCATATTTAGGTTGAATGGAGAATGAGGAGTACTTCCAAGCCAGGAAGAAGAATTTATGAATATTTATAGATATAAAAATATAATAGTTAAATCCTAGCATTATAAGATAATTTCATTTTGAGTTACAGTACTAATTAATACTTAAGAAATTTGTGAAAACTAATTGATACTCTATGAATTCTGAACTCAACAGCAATTAACTGGAAAGATTACGTACTAAGCTGTCTGAGCATTATCCTGCTTTGGTCAACCCAAAAGAGGTTTTATCCCAACAAGGTAATGCAAATCCTCACAATAAGTAAAGTTTAAAGAATTTCATGGGTTTGAATTTCTGCCTCATCCATAATGTAGTCCAGAACTTGCACCATCGGAAAAACTTTGATTATTGTGCAAAAGTTGAAATTGTTGTCCAAAAGTTCTTTGTCAGTAAGAAACAAGTAAGGAATAGTATCAGAGTGGGATTGAGAAATTTGCTTGCAGATGGCTAATGATGATCAATAATTTTATTTAATAAATAAATTAATAATAAAGATACTCTTGATGGAATATAATGAAATTAGCTTTTTTTGGTATAGTTAATATTTTTTCTTTGATTTCCTTATTTATTAATTAATTTCCCAACCTTAGCTCTGTATATGTTTAAGTTTGAATTTATACTTATTTGCAACAAGTTTTATTCTGTATGTAAATTTGCAGTCCTCTGTAAATTATTTTATTAAATCTCAGTGTATTCATAACCAAATAATCCATTGTATCAGGTTTGAAACTTGATCCTCCTTCAGCAATTAAATTTTAATAATACTGACTGTTGGCTGCTTCCTCTGACAATGCATGTCCAAGAAAATTGACCAAATTAACAATAAAAATGCCCATCCACTACCTATGTCATCCATCTCAAAAATTTCTCCCAATTTCCAAACCCTACCTCTCAGTCATGAACATTTGACCTAGGTGACACAATATCCCCTCTCACCTTCATGATAAGTAGGTGTGATGAATTTTTCTACACTTTTGTTATTGCTCTTTTCCACAGCAATTGATATCACATTACTTTTAGTAATGGAAATTCTATGTAACAATAATAATTATAATAATAATATCTATAATAATAATAAGTCATTTAAATTTTTGTTTTTCTTATGACATTGTATTTCAACAGCCCTGAAGATTGCTTATAATGTAAGCTGAAATGTTAGCAGATAATTAAAAAATACAAATTTATCAAATTGAATTTTTGAATCATCTCTGACCAAATTCCAACAAAAAAAACATCTACCCATAATCTCTACAGTCAATAACTCTTCATTTAATGGAGACATTTCCATTTATTTTATTTTATTTTTTTTTTTTTTTTTGTGTGTGTGTGTGTGGTAAAGTTAAAGGCTGAAATTGTTTGTATTAATTACCACAGTAAGTCAAAGATATGGATTACAAATCTTAATTAATTTAAAATAATTTATAAAATTTTAAAAAGTTACAAGTATGAATGTTTGAAGTAATAATTAATAATTTTAGTTTAGGCCCTAAAATAAATCAATAATAATGAAAAGGTAATCTATTAATAAAATATTACATTACCCAGGATAAAGTCCAATTACTGGAAGAACTCTATGTCCAATAAACTTTCCTCCCTCTTCATAAGCAGTTATCCTTAAACAAGCAAGCTCTGGCAAAACAACCTGAAAGATTTTTTTTTCAAACTTTTATTTTTATAGTTCTTTGAGATGTAAATACAAGAACAAATAAGATAAATCATTAGTGGAAAAAGTTATAAATACATGTAAGTTTTGAGAAAATTTAGGCTTCGAGTAATCTAGATGACTCCTTAAGTCTTCCATTTGGTTGAATTGTAGGATGAAAATACATACAAATAAATATTTCTATGACTATTTGTTCTTAAGTATTCACAATGCTTTAAAACAAAGAAACTCAGCATCATTAATTCAGTATTAAACCTTCTTTCTTTAAATTATACGATGAGAGGAAAGGTGGGGGTTTAAAGGAAGATGAAAAGTATGTAACATAATATCTTCCTCCTTAAAGTCATTACAAAAATTTTATAGAATATCAAAGATTTTAAAATATAATTCTTTAAGACTTATACTGTATAATATTTTTATGGAATAAAATATCTCTTTTAGAGAAGAAATGAGAGAGGGGTATCCTTTTCTTTTTTTTAAACTAGAGAAACCAAAATTTAAAAGCACACATATCAAAAAAGATATTAAAGAATGTAACTATGAACGTTAAGTGCTTCCTCTCTTCTCCCCCCCCCCAAAAAAAAAAAAAATCCACAGACAGTCTCAATGATCTTATTTTTACTCATATTCTATATTTGTTTATATTTCTTTATACTGATGTCGATCTTGTAAGATCAATGTTATTTACTATTATCTACATCCCATCTTTCATGAAACAATGTAAATCTGAAAGGATTTGTGTTGGGCCAGCAAAATATACATTTTTTATTTAGATGATACTATTTTCAATTTCATAAACACAATTTTTGATTGTACATGCAACAGTATTAGGTTCCAGTTAATATTTAAAAAAATGTGCATTATATTTTTAATACATAATGACATTTTGTTCCAAGCTATTCCTCTTCAGAGAATTATAAGATGAACATTATAAAACCTGATAGAGTAATTTAAAGTTAATTTTCATAGATTTTTTTTATAAGATTAGGACAGATATAAGTGAGTTTATATTATGACTAGTTATATTAGCTTTTATCAATGCATATATAATACCAGAGTCTACTTTCCTTTAGTTTGTAGCCTTGGAGATATTTTAGGAAGTAAACCAAAATATTAATATTAGAAAAAATATATTCCTGATTTATCAAGAGTGTCTAATATCTTTTAAAGCCCTATCAAAAATCTCTAAAAAAAAGAACTACCAATAAAATTAAAGTAATCTAAATGCAATTAAAAATAATTACCTTTTTGAAAACAAATGGTTCTTCATCATAAACAGGATTAATAGAATTATTTTGACAAATTCTTGTCCTAAATTTCTTTCTAACAGTGTCTGCAGGCAAACCATACATATCAACTTCAACGTAAGTACCAGTTCTTTTATCAGAGAGAAATTGACCAGAAATAACATGAACTGAGACTGTTCCTGCAATAATACCATCCACTGTTGATTCAGCAAATGGATCAAACCTAAAAATATAAGGAATGAAATTTATTTGAAATATATTAATATACAAAAACTCAATGTTCTTCAGTAAGAATAATTTCATATTATTTGGAAGTACTGGTGAAAATAGGTATTAAATGATAATGTGAGCTTAGCCATCTGTTATGTTAAAATATCAATAAAACTTAATATTTTACTTAGGCGAATATTAGATGAGGAGTCAGGGGTAAATACTTGAGATTGGCAAGTTCGATTTTTAATAGATTTTGGCTAGAATTTTTATTGTTTTCTTGGGTTTATTGTATTTAGTGAAATATTGTGGTTTAACCTTAATTAATTTTTTAAGAATTGTATTAGTTGTTGAATTTTTTAAAAGTTTTTAAATGGTTTTAATATATAAATTTGACTTTTTTATTGACATATGTTTGGAAGATTTAAAAAAAAAATTGCATACATATATTTATTTATAAAAGTACTGACTACAATGTTGTTTTTAAAAAGTTAATAATTCTGAAGCTTATACTTAACTCTGTGCAATATGTTATCTATTATGATTTATTTATTTTAACACTTTAATTGTAGGGCAATGTTTTATGTCAACAGAGCACTGAAGATGAGGCGTGGGCCTTGAAAGCACTCTGCTTTTAAAATAAATGTGTGAACTATGGAATTTGTGACCGCTTCTCATTTATTTCACCTAACTTTGATTGAGAACATCCACCAGCCAGCCATTATATAGAAGCAAAAAACAATTTTTTCAAAACACTATCAACTTTTTTTACTCTTTGTCTTAGGTTTTTCTTTCTTTTTTTTTTTCCAAATATTTACCTCAAGAATTATCACCTTTCTTAAAATTATTTCTAAATAAATTAATAGCACAGTAAAATTGAAAAACCAGGAATAATTGGGAGTTTTTTATGTTTCAATTTTTAAGCACTGATGGTATTTTGTAAATAAATAAACAGAGTAATTATCCTCATTATTTAATAATTTGAACACAATAGGAGTACAATTTTTCCTAGTTCTCCAATTTTACAATGCTAATAATATTACTATAAGTAATGTTAAGAAAAAATATAATAGTTTGGCTAATTGAGAGTGGTGGCATTGGTCACCTTCTCTCCTCATGTGATTGATACTGAATGTCATTTTTTTTTCTAATTCATTGTGGTGATCAAATTACAAAATGTTTTAATGTAACAGAATGTAATAAATAAATAAAAGTTAAAAAAAAAAAAAAAAGTTTGGCTAATTATTAAAATTAATCGAGCCATTGAGAAAGAAAGTTAATAATGTTTTGATAAAGTTAATTGCTAATATATTAATAGCTCAGTATATCTTTTTTAATTTTAATTTTTATTAAATAGCAGACAGGAACATGAAAATTTACAAAAAATAACATAAAAGCCTGAAGATGAGCATTATAGTACTAAAAAAAATAGCAGAATAATATATTAAAGCTAATAAAAATAAATGGGAGAGCATGAGCTCAAAGTGTATTTCATAATCCAATGCAAAATCTAGGAAATCAGATTAGATCACACAGCTTATGCATGACAATTTTTAAGACTATTAAGAGGAATAAAACTAATTCAATGGCACCAGATTAGCTGAGGGGTCCTTTCGGATATAGTTCGAGTCTCGCCCTAGGCAAAATTTTATCATCGTCACAGTCCAAAGTCCCTCTACCACTAAGAAGTGAGGGAACTAGTTATATAGAACCTCCTCCGTGAGTGGTGTACTCTTTTTCCAATCAAGGCCACACTTCCAGACACCATCTTTCCTTGTTGTTCACGTAGGCTTCGTCGGTCGTCAGATGTATTTACCATTTCATCTTCCGGGTTGGACCGAGTCAAATTGTTGTTATTTGCCGAGCTTTCGCACATCATGTGATGGCTTCTTCAGGGCTGAAAAGAGAATGATTCTCTTTTCAGCCCTGAAGAAGCCATCACATGATGTGCGAAAGCTCGGCAAATAACAACAATTTGACTCGGTCCAACCCGGAAGATGAAATGGTAAATCCATCTTTCCTTGTTAGCCACGGTCGTCCCTGAGCCTCCGACACGAAAGTGAAAATCTGTACTGTTTTCCCCAATATTGTGCTTAACTTTCAGCCTTATCTTTCACTCCAAATTTTTAAATTAAATCTTGCCGATTACTCTGTGGCTCCGATTATATCTGTTTACTTGAATATCAGGACAATCATAGAAGTTCAGAAGGCATAGCAATTTTTTGCCCTTGAAGGCCATATATTTCAGCATTTCTGGAGCTAACCATACTGACAAACAGACTTTCCAAGATGAAGGGAAGCCAGTGCCTCTTTCATTTCTCTCTATAAGACAGTCACCTTCTCCCTGTTTGAGTGTACTGTCATGTGTTCTTGTCATCTGGTGGTTCTAAGGAATTGGGTTCTTCGTCTTCCTAATAGTTCCATGAAATACTCTTCTAACAATCTGTGATTTGTGCAGAATATGATTTTCGGATGATATTGCCTACCCTAACTAAGAAATTTCAAGCTAATTTTTCTCCTTCCACATCCCACCCAAAGCACAATAAAAGAGTTTGTGATGATTTCTTTGGAGTTTTCTTCCAGTTTTTCACAGAATACCCTTTAGGATTTTTTCTTTGATTCCATTACAATATTCACAGCTTCAAAAAAATGTATTTTATACACTACATAAGCGTACTGAGATACCCCTTTCATAAAGCTCATTAATAGCTTTTTGATATCCACATTCCTCATTCCAGGGAGTGTTTTAAATTTTTGTCCTCCCAGTCTTTATGGCAACTTCCTCTGCAAAGTACACGGCCATCTCGGATTTTTGCAGACTGTAGTGCTTAAGAACTCTGTTGATTTTCCCTTTCTATTCCTTCCTCATCCTGTTGGCTTTCAGGTCTAATCTAATCTCAAGAGGTAGTGATCTGAATCTATTTCATATCCTCACTTTACTCTTACATCTACAGTTTCCCAGAGATGGGGAGTCATTTCTGGCCTACTCATCCTGGATAAACAAGTCAGCATTTAAAAAAAAAAAAAATTAGTTAACCTCCATAAATCCATAAAAGCCACACAGAACTCAAGAATCCACACACCACAATTGATAAATTCTTACTTACCACTGATAAATGAAATTCCAAAGATATCTGGCCAGATAGGCTTTTATCTCTTACCCCTTTACCCTTCTGTTGAGGTCCCTAATTATTATTACTTCCCCAGTTGAGTTATCCTTACAATCCTCGTAAAGGTTTTTGAAAACTATCCTTCAATTGAAGTGTAGGCACAACATTGGAACCAAATACAACATAATAAATCAATGGTTCTAATATCAGAATCTGGAAGTTAAGAATAAGACTCTCTTGTCGATAGCACCTCCCTTCAAAATCCTAAGCAAATGACGGGGAGGTTAAATTATATTTTAAAAAATTACTTATCCTAGCAAGGAGAAGGAAATAAAGAAAGATTTTCAAGATGCGACTACAACTTCAAAAGAAACATTTTTTTGAGAAATCATTAAAAAAATAATTTGCCTACCTTCTATCTTGACGACGCATGAATTCTGGCTTAAGAAGATAACCACACCTATGATTATACTCAAAAATTCCAAGATTTAACTGCATAGCAAGATCTGAAATAATTAATGAAGCATGAAATGATAAAATTAGACTTTTTAACAGTTAAAAATAATTAAGTCTAATAACTATCAGAACAAGGAAAACAGGAATATATATTTTCGTGTAGAACATCAAAATTAATGTTAAGGAGAGAAAGAATGAGTGAGAGGAATTCCTCAGCTCTATTTTACTATTTAACAAAGGCTATTTACTAATCAATATCATTTTCAATAAAACATATTTGAACTAACTTAATTTTCAGTATTCCCAATGTATATATGCCTTTATTTTAAGTATGCATTACAGATAATCAAATCTACAATTTTTTAAAAAACTTTTATCTGTATTTAAAAGTAAATAATAAAACATTCATGATGATTTGCTCTTTTAATATTTTTTTATTAAATGAGTAATACTATACACTGATACAAGTATCAGCAGAGATAAAGGACAGAAAAAAAGCCCTATAGCAAGAAGAAACAGCAAGCTCAGAAGAAATTAAAGCAAATTCCTTTTAAAAATGAAATCAAGGCATAGTTCACCTAAACTGTTACAGACAGAGGATAAATCGAACCACATGTAGGTGGAAGAATTTCCTCTTAAACCTTATTTGATAAGCCCTAAGACTCATTTTCAGCTCCCTGCATACGTTTATTAAGGAAGTGAAATAAACGTCACAGCCCCTTTTCCCCATGCCATTGACCAATGCTCAAGGTATTAAAAAGCTGTTAAATGTTCAGTAAAAAACAAAATTCAATGTACTTTAAATCATCAGGAAGTTTCATAACACAATTTGTAATTCCTTCATTTATTTATTTTATTTTGTTATGATAAGTATATTTTATTTCCCGATCCAATATATTGATTGGAAGACAAGTAGTAGGTGTCACATGTAAGCTAAGGTGCAGCCCCTGCCCCTTTCCAGATCTACTCACTGCTAGTGTTCTCAAGTTTTAAACTAAGTTTCTCTGCTACCAACCTTGGTGAAGCTCAGCACTCTACTGCTAACAAGCTAAGTACAAGTAGAAAAAAAAAGTAAAAATATTTTTTAAGAAATACAAATTTGTTCTAAATATACCAATTAATTTTTCCCAAAGCTGTTAATGACTATAAAAAAAAAAATACACAACATGACATAGCTTTAAAGGATAAAACTAATATATTATATCAATTATACCTAATGTTTGATAATTAAGAGCCACAAGTTGGCAGCCAGCATTCCAAAATACTTGTGGCATAAAATTTGAAGAATCAAATCTCGTACCAGCAGGATATACTCGACTAAGCTGTTGTTTATTGTATTTCACAAATTCTATTGGTCTTTCTTTCAAAAGCATTGTTGCCTGTTTTTCATCAAAGGAAGACATTTCATAAAACCTATTTTTCTCTGAAATATAAAACTTAAATCAATAAAAATATTCACCAAAAATAAATTTAAATTAGATTAATTATATTTTGATTAATAAATAACAAATGCAACAAACATGTAGTAGTTTACACTTATAAAATGACATGAAATAACATAATGATGCAATATAAATAAATCCTTGATCAATTGCTTAAGGCCATAGACAAAGCACAAAATTCTATTATAAGGTGTAAGTATATTCATAATGTTAACTCTAAGTACATGTATTAAACACAGAGCCACAATGGACCTTGCAGAAGAACTCTTTCCAGATTCAATATGTTGCTAAATTATATGATTATGACAGCATTTTTTAAAGGAAATTACAAGCTTCAGTACCTCGTACTGTTAGGATGTGGAAAGTGGGAATTTCCAACTGTGCTACTAGAGTGATTGATATAAAAATATGGTGTTTAGAAGGACATGAAACTTAGCTACCTTAATCCTTAATCACAAACAGTTAAGTTGTTAAGCCAATTTTTATTTTAATCAGAAAACAACATAAAGCCACATTTATTACTTTTAATATTAAGAAATATGTTTACATATAAAAAATAAACACACATAAAAATAATTCCAGCAGATATTAAAACTGAATAGCCTCTTTGATTATCCACAGATATTATACAATTATTCCTCACCAACATTTTTAAGAATAAAAATACTACTTAATTTAAAAATAGAAATATCCATAACAATGAAAAATAAAATTGAAAGATAAAGTTATCAAGTAGCATTTACTGTAATAGCATGACAACTGACAAATTAGAAAATCCGAAGTGTAGAAATTGATGTGTTTCAAAAGCTATACAAAATATTGGAGTTAACAATATATCTATAATAACCCATTTATGTTAAAGGAATCATTGTAACAGAATTATGTCTTAAATATATTTAAAAAGATATATATGTACACTAACTTTCAGCAACTTCAAATGAAACAAAATGAACAGGTTGAACATAATTAACTAGTGCAGATATTTCTGCTCCAGCTTCACTTTCTTTTGCTGATCCTGCTTTATCAGTTTCCCCAGGTCTACTACTTTCTACTTGTTTTTCATCCTCTTCACCGCTAGAGCTTTCATCACCTTCATCATCTGAAAATATTAATATTATAAGAATAAATTATTCATACGATCATTAATAAATCATAACAAATTTGGAACAGTAATTAGTTGACCAAGGAATTACTTCAAAATAAGGTGCTTTTGCCTTTTGCTCTCATTATTTTTTTTTATTTTTTCTAATATATTTCACAAAAAAAGCAACAGTAGAACTGTGCCTTCCCTTCCTCCAATTCCTTGTTTGTGAGTTTAAATATTTAAGTTCAGAACAGCAAGAAAAAGACAGGCACCCAGCCATGGGTACTTTTTAAAATAATAAAAATAATANACTAAAAATATAAAAATAAACAATAATAGATATAAGCAACCTAAATACAATACATATATTTGCTCCTATAATAAAATTCTTCTTCTTCGCTTAGACATTCACCTTCTATAATAAAATTCTCCTTCGCCTTCGCTTCTTTCTTCACCACAAAAATAGTAAAAGCCTGTTCATTCATTATTTCACTTCGGTCTGGGATTTCCTAAGAACAAGCATTCTGCTCTTATCTTTGTTGGTTATCGAGGGGTCCTCGAGCTTACCATCCCTTGCTGTCTTCGGAAGGCAGCTTTTCACCAAAGTCAGACGTGCATTCCATTCTTCAGTCGCTGCCTAGTATATATATATATATATGAACTAGTAAGTTGATTCTAATAAATAATAAAATAGTTTGCTATTTATAACAAGCAACCTGCTAAATATATGAATTCAAGTGTCTATCAAATATTCAGAATATAATTGGTAGTAAGTTGTATTATTTAATGAACATTCATTAATAATTATAGTCAGTTATTTAATTTTTTTTTATTTGACTAGCCTAATATTCAAATTATAATCTATCATTAATTTTTTTTAAATTTAATTAAGGAAGGATTTTATTTTGCACCAATGAAAAAACTTTTTAACTATTTAATAAGTCACATAGAAGCTGTAAAAACTAAGAAAATACCTATTTTTCATTAACTATGGACAAAATATGTAATACTAAAATGATCTTACATGCTGAAGAGGACAATGAGAAGAAAAATTAAGCAATGGCTTAATATTAATGGTATGGCACTAGGAAGATTAGAGTAATCCTCAGATAAAAGTGGGAAGCTAAGAGGGAGGGAAACCTTGCTATTCTATCCTTAAATATCTTAATGTGTTCTTTTCAACAAATTTTTATAGATTGTGAAAGTAGGAATGTGTCATTTTAGGGATACACCATTTTTATTTTACTTTTCATTAAAAAATTATATATATTAGAATTTATCAATTCTGACTTTTAATTTTTATTTTAAAATATTGTTGTTCTTTTTAATAGTTAAAATTAAACTTTTATTTAAAAATAATGAAGTTAAAGATCATTAATTAAGGATTTAAGTTAGTGGAACGCATGGCTAAAAATATAAAGCATAGAAAAATATAATCTTTAAAACATGAACACAGCGCATATTAATATAAAATTTTAGCACGAGCTTCTATGTTTTGCTTTCATATAAATACTGGCCAGTGGAGGTTCTTAATCAATGGTGGGTGAACACTCCATTTATTTTAGCACTATTTTCAAGAGAAATGTAGCTATTACAGTGGACCATGCAAAGCCACTTTCACCTGGCACGCTGTAATATAAATTATTTTGCCTTCCAATTAATTAAAAATCAATGGAAAATTTGCTATTTACTTTCATTACCAGCAAAAAAAAAAAAACTATTGAAGAATAATTTTGAATATTTCAAAAGATTAAAATACTTCAATTTAATTTTTTATTCTGTCTATTAAATGTTGGAAGAAAGTAGAAAATTATTCAAATTCTCCATTTGTTTTTATAACCGTAAATATTATTATTATATTTTTTTGGGGGGGTGGGGGTTCGGTCAACATAGATCCAAAAAAATACAAATTTAAAAAAAATGTGCATTTTTTAAATTATCTGCCAACGTTTCGGCTTATATTGTAAGCCTTTTCAGGGCTGCCATGAAGGCGAGAAGGGATGTCCTTTCCCTTAGATCAAATTTTCATGTCAGCCATGAAAATGTGAGCTTAGGAGCAAAATGGCTCGTAGAAATAAATTTTTTTCTGAGTAATAAAAAAATTGATTTACAACATGAAATTACAAGTGCCTATTGGAACAAGTAAACTTGATTTCACCTACATCACTGATGTGATACAATTAGATTTATAATTTGGCAATCCTCTCTGTAGAAGCTATTTACATAATTATTCTTAGTTAAAGCATACTTAGTTCTTTAGATCATGCAATTAATTAAATTAAATGACTCAAGTTACTTACGCATAAATGGTCAACAATATAAGACATTAAGTAAATTAAGTTAGCACAGAAAGTGAAATAAATTCTAAATAAATAAATGCTACCTAAGTTAAATTAAGGTGTAAAAGGTAGCAGGTATAGGACTTGCCTTTGCCAAATTTTTCGAAACTGGCTGTCAAGGAAGTGTGCAAAACAAGTTACTAATCATAAAAAATAATGAAAATGAAAAATGTAAAAACGGCTCTTTACTCATTTCTACAGATATTCTAAAATGGCCCTTTTGTAAATAACTAACCAATATCTAACAGGAAGATCATTCTTTAATAGTAATATGGCAAGACTTGAAGTAATATTTAGATGGTAAAATAAAAATTTGATTTATAGCTCAAAAATAAATGGCAAAGGAAAGTTGTATAAATTGAATTACAAAAAGCTTGTTATTTCCATTTCTATTTTCAATCAATTTGAAAAAAAATGGATAGCTCATGCTCATATTAGGTTCATAGGTCATTTAATTACAAACTTTAAAGATTAAAACATTTCAATATAAATATTACAGCAAAGTTGCCAAAGAAAGAAAAGAATAATTTTTTTAATGATAGGCTAGAATATATTTATAAGAAAAAAAAGGAGACAGGGGTATTACAGACTTTTTATGAGTCTATTTGATTTACTTGTAGAACGGCTATATGAAGTATAATGTAACTACTAGCATAAAACGATTAACATACACAAAAAATATAGATAGGAGGTAGATCAGACATGTGTTTCATCAATAAGAAGAATAATTTCTACAATAGGGGGTAGGGGGCAGGAAATAGACAAAGACAATAAGATAACTTACAAGATCTTTGTGGCCTAATTATCTCTTCCGCATACAAATTGTCTACTGTAATAGTAAGGAAAAACTTTTATAGAAAGCAGAAATGACCTGTTCAATGGGTAATTTAAATTTTATGTCATTTTTACTTCTTTTTATCATTGATTAAAACAAATTGTATACAGATTACTTAAATAATTTTAAATAAAATTTTTAAAAAAACCCAAAAACATATGCATTTATATTTATAATGAGGCCCAATTCAGACAATAATAGTTGGAAATCAAGGGTTTGCAAATATGTTAGAATTCGTTCAGTCATGACATAATATGTCATTTTCATAAACTTTTTATGACCATAATTTCTAAGCTTTTTTTAATTAAATATGTCGATGTAAAAATGTCAATTTATTTGCAATGTACTTTAATTCTATAAAAACTGGAATTTGGATTAGATTAGAAAGATCTTTGCTTTTCTGTAAATGATAATCTAAAACCATTTTTCAGAATTACTAAAACTTCCATCATTTTTGGATCACTACAGCATTGTGAATAGCTTGATTTCTTAATTATTCTTCTGAACAGACTGCAGCTCACAAATAAATAGTAGTTATGTCAAAATTAAAAAAAAAAATTAACAATATAAATATTTTTGGAGTAAATATAAAACAAACCTATTAAAAAAAGTTCCTTTCTTACAAGGTTTCATTTATGCAATGTTACAAATAGTCTTTGTAAGCTTTATTATTCCCATGTGATAAAAAAAAACAAAAAAAAACTGGATTTTCTAATTCCTAGGAATCCATTATTATTAAATTATAATTAACTACTATTTATGTAAGAGTAAATAACCATACAGTTAAATAATTCATTAATCATTATGTAAAATAATCAAAAAGTATAAAATACAATATAAAATTTATTATTTACTTTGCTTAGATTAAAACTAAAGTGCATTTTCTCTTTAAATGAGTATAAAAAGTTTAGTTAAGTATAGAAACAGTTTCATGGTTAAAATACAAATATGTTAATTCTTAAGTTACACTTCAAATTAACTAAAAACAAACCAAATGTAAAGGTTAATTACTCACCATTTTCTTCAGGAATTAATCTGTCTGGACTAATTTCCTTGGAGCTCTGCCTAGCCGGAAGAGCATGAGGGATATCTCCATTCCCAGTAACCACCGGTATATCCGTACCTTCACAAGTTCCTGATCTTTCAATTCTTAGGTGGTGATGCTTTTTCTTATTTTTAATTATAATTTTGTTTTTCAAACTAGATGGTGGGGGAAGCGCCACTCCTGGTTCTAACTGAAAATAGTAATAAAAAGCTGTAAAGTATACTACAATAGTTTTTCTTATAGACATAAAAGCAAATTAAATTTTTTTTTTATATTATTCATTACNATTACAAAAATTAGAACAATGTAAATTACTTTTTGTAAATTTTATTCTCTAAACATTTTTCTTTACATAAAAAGATGAATAAATTAAATATTTTTAAAAATTTGGTTCTTATGAAAACCGCTATTCCCCAAAAAAGGACACTTAATAAAAACTAGACATTAATATTGATGGTTTGATAAAATGAAATACATAAAGATAATATAAACTGAGATTTTATTTGAAATAGTTGGGCTTCTACACAGATCTCTTAATTCCTATACATCAAGTTAAGTTTCATTCTAAAAGGCCTTCATTAAAATCTTTAAAGAATTAATAATTTAAAACTTACTACCTGATTTTAGTTCATATATATTAAATTTCAATTACTAATTCATTTAAATAAAATTAAAGAGACAAAACTAATTTGAAAACTATACATACATGATATAAAAAATAGAAATTTAACAAAAACTTATGAAAAACATCATGGCCCAAAAAACCTTTGTGAGAGATTCACATTTTGCAAATCCAAGTTAAATTTAATCTCCTAGTAATTTATATGTTGCAATTATTATTTATTTTAATAACTTTATAATAAGCAAAGTTATTAAAATATATATTTTAATACACACACACACACACACAGACACAAAATAAACAACCTCCCAGAGAATGAATTTTTGCTTAAACCTATCTAGCTGAGGTTTTGCAATAACCTAGCTGCTAATGAATATTTGACTCAATACTACCTATGCTAATGCCCAATTCCTCAGTCATATTATGTAAACTACTGCTTTGGTCACATTTTCAATGGTGACACTGGTCCTATGGCGCCCTGCATGTTCCAAGTTTGCCACCATTTTTGACCCTTTTGGAAAGCGGAACACCATCCTTACACTGTGTTAGAGAGACACACATCCGTGAATTGCTCGAGAAATTTAAGATAAATTTCCCTTTGGCTAAAAACGAATAATCATGCTTTGCACAACAGAAACTTTTCACTCATAGCTATAACTAGACTAAAAAGTGAGGTTAAGCTCTATCAACTGTTTTCCAGTTTCACAACAGACTAGTCGATTACCAGTAAAGCCATTTTTTTTGGATGTATATTCAAAATTCCGCGTGATATGAAATGAAGATAAACCACCATCGTACATAAACATAATCATATTATAAATAGATGCATAGGTCATGCAATAATATAAACATTATCATAACAATTAATATATGACACAAATTATAAATATTTCAGGAAGTTACTAATTATAAATGATATAGATGTTACTAATATTGGTAGCATTTGCTTCAAACATTAATTTGACCAGATTCACACTTCTGAATCAAGAAAAGAAAATATTACAGAGGAAACATATTAACAAAAAAAAAAAATGGAGTTTTTGACCATGGAGATAATTAGTAAATAATTAGTTGGGGTTCACAACCTTCACCAAACCCCAAAAAATTCTTTATTAATTAATAAAAAAAGTTGTTCTCCCTAACCCTAAGGATAAACTGGTACTGAGGATCCCATGTATACACAAAATCTTGTACTTATGTGGGAAATATACATTTTGGAGAAATTGGCAGAATAATAAACAAGAGGTTCAAGGAACACATTTCCAACATAAAGATACCGCCCACCAGATACAGTTTGAGAATGTCATCATCCCAGCTAAAAAGATTAATTACTACCGCCATCAGAGAAAGCTTGACAAACAGTTACTTTACTACAAGGTCAAGCCCAGAATAAGTATTTATGAATATTCTGAATATTCCTGGAGACTGTGAAGGCCTACATGAACAAAAAAAAGATACCTATAATTGAAAGTATAATTGAAATACCTTTATTTAGCGAGTACAATATTGAATAGCAGCTTATAAGCTAACATAAATAGCACAGAGAGAAGATGGAGAAAACTCCCTTCTGCCACATTAAGTCCTAGAGTAGTTTCCATGTGCAATTATCCAAAATAACAATAAATATATCTCATAGAAATAATTACTATAGTAGTAGTTTCAGATTTAATAACATTTAATTTTAACACAGAAACACAAATAAAAGATATAAATTTATAATAAAAAAAATTAAATATTACCTTGTGAGTTTCAAGAGGAGAATCAAGAAGCATGTCTCCAAATATATCTCGACAATACTGAGCAATTTTCGCCTGCTGCCTTGGGTTGCAATGGTTTTCAAATGAAAGAATTACTGGGTACTCTGATGTTTTGAACGCAGCTTCAGCAATGGCTTCTATAACATCTTTAGCAGAAATTTCAGGTACAAAAGTATAACCATGGACAATGACTGGTTCATCTCCACGACCCCCATTCCAAAAATCAAGCTCTACACATCTACATCCAGCAAGAAGGCACTGACGATATATTTCTACTGATGATTTACCAGTAAGCTGATGGCCTAAAACAAATATATTATTTATAAAATAAATAAATGCTGTAAAAACAACAAGAAAAATTCAAACCGTCAAATATGAGGTAAATTTAGGAACCATGATACATTATTCAAGCACTGAATCCTGTTAATAAAGAAGAAAAATATTCTTAAAATAATAAGTAGGGTCATTTTCTTTCTAAAGCACTGAAAAAAATATTAGCGGACACAAAAATAAGCTCTCAATGCTTAAAGAATAGTATTAAAAAAAAAAAATCAAAAGGAAAAGTTTTAATTCATCAGGCAGAGAGGCTGACAAATATGATGATCAGGTAGTCCATACAGTTGTGTTTGTTTAGTTTTACTTAACTAACTGATTCTTATGATAAATTTGTAAAATTATAGAGGTTAAATTAACTTATTTAACACTAATACCTCTCTAAAAGAACAAATAGATCCAACATAAGTTAAACAAATGAAAATTTGAATATTGTTTTGGCAATATTATGACCTGGCATGTTTCTGATAGCCAGGACAAATATTTAACACAAGAGAGGGAAAATATTAAGAGTTAATAATTCCATATTCTTCGATTCATAAAACCCTAGGTTTTTTCAAAAACCAATGATTGACAATCTAATACTAGGAACAAGCACTAAAATATATAGGATTGTGCCCAATTTTTTCCCCAATATCCTATTTGAGTATTTTTCTCTTATTAACAGAATTGGCCATTCTGTAGTTTCTATAAAATAGCAATTAATATAATTAGTTCTAATTAGCCTAATAATTCTATTAGAATAATTAACTGATAAAACTAATTTTTAATATACAACCTAATATCATCCTTTAACTATAATCATCGTTAACACGGGAAATTCGTTGTTTATTGATAAATAAACTCCAGGTAATAATAAAAACGAAAGAGCAAGATATTTAATAAATTCAAAATATAGTTTCAAGACCAGATGAATTTTTTCCTTTATTTTTAATACTTCAAATTATTTTTAAACAACATTTTATATCATACTAACAGCTAGAGTAATATATAATATATTAACAGCTAGAATTATTTAATTTAAATATTTTTTTCTCTTGATCTTGAGATTTTTCAACATTTAAGAATAACCACAACAGGAAGTTACCAAAACAATTCTTCGCTTAAAACATTATCTAGTCTCATAACTCCATAAGACGTACATAATATACGAGACAGTGGGTAATTCATACAAATTTTTTATTCCAATAAATGATGGCAGTTCTATAAAGCTCACTGCATTTTCTTAGTTTAAGAAATGTTTTAGAGTTCTCCTAAAAATTAAGTTGACATTTCTAGTAGAAATTCATCAAAATTAGTCAAGAGAGCACTGGACAAAAAATATTTACCAAAGTAGTAATTTTTTCTGAAAAATATAGATTCTTATTGAGTATTCTACATGTACTACTCCCAGAGATCCGATCTTAACTAATTAAAACTATTATTGATATTAATCAAATATTTTTGGAAAAAATTTTCATAAGCATAAAACTACTCTGTTTCATATTATTAACAAAGAGGTAAACAATCATTACAAAATGTGGAATTAACCCCAATTAATTAGTCAGTAGTAGAACAAATGCTTTGTATTTAATATTTCCTTAAGGATTAAATTTTATGATCCTTAGGGAAGATATTTAAAAATCATTTTGGTCATTATGAGCTATATTTTTATTTTCTGGCGCAACAGAATCAATTAGTAAACTTTTTTTTTAAATCATTATAAAAATATTTCTCTATTGATGTATTCAGCCAACATACCTGTAAGGTAAGTATTATGTGAAGAATTAATAAAGTAATGAGCAAGTGGTTGATCCATATCATCACACAGTTCAGATTTGGATGGAGAAACTATTGGATTGTCTTCTGACATAAGATATCTAAGAAAACCTTCAAATCCTAATATACCACTTTTAACATTTGCTTTCGATGGCTCATATTCTGCTATAATGTCTTTTGCTTTTTGCAAGTTAGCATAGGGATGAAGAATTTCATTAAGGCGAGGATCCCTTTGAGTGGCATTTAAAAACTCAACAAGTTGTGCAGCTGCCATACCTTTTTTCTTGCCACCAGTACAGCTGAAAAAAAAAGTATGGGGGATATTTATAATATAAAGAAGAAAAAAAAATTAGATTCCTAATTAAACAATTAAAATGTTAATATTGATATATGTATAATGTAGACATATGCATGAGCATGAAGTATTAAATAGCAAATCACAAATTAATAAATATTGATAATAAATTCTAATAAAAATGGATAATAAATGTTAATAAATAAAAATTAACAATAAATTCTCTTACATAGCTTTCTACATTCATACTTTTGATATCACATTACATTATGNCTTACATTGTAAGCCATATCCAGGGCTGCCTATCACTAAGACGTGAGAGGACGTCCTGTCACTAAGTTCAAATTTCCATGATTGACTTACAATATAAACCTAAACGTTGGCAGATATACTTTAAAAAAGAAAAATACATTTTTTTAAATTAGTTTTTTTTTTTTTGGATCTACCTTGACCGAACCCCAACTAAAATCATCTAATAATATTAATGTCTTGTTTTTATGAGACCCTTTAATTAAGAAATTTTCTGATAATTATAAAAATAGAAGTTATAATCTACATAATAATCAATAATAAATATGTGGTATTTATTTATTTTACAGAGAAAAAAAAAAGTCACATACACTTCTTAAAATATAGGAATTATACATTCCTGTAAGATGATATAATAAATAAAGTTTTAATGAAATATACTTACAGTTCATCAAAAATTTTCTCAACCTCGTTTCTCTGTGTTAAATGTTTATAAAATGAAAAAAAATCTTCAAAAGTAAATTTTTGAGGAGAAATCAAATCATCCTGGAAAAAGAAATAACTATAGGTAAATATAAATACACAAATGCCTCATAAGCACAATGTAGAAACTAGGAAGTATTAGGATGGGAGAAGCAAGGCCCTCATTTCAGAGAAGAAATAATTTTCAATATTTCCACTCAATGGGATTGGTTTTGTATTTTTGATTGAGCCTTCAAATTAAATCTGGATAAGATCAAACAAATATGACAAAGGATAATATTACTTTACTCCTTTCACCTAACACTTCCTACTCAAAGGAGCAAAAAACTAATAAAACTAAGAAAAATTATCATTTAACCAACTTTTCCCGATGGAAGGCCAGCTCCATCCAAGGCATTCTTGACACGTTTTCTATCTTCTCTATTTTGTGCAAACATTTTCACTACACTGTGAACAAACACGGAAATTAAAATCCTGTAAGTCACTCATAACAAGTAAATAGTAAAAGAACAGATAAAGATAACTTACTTTTTAACGGGGATTTTTCCTGATTTGTCTACACTTAAACATAATTTAGTATGTGCTTTCAATAAAAATTTACTAACTGAACAGTTCATTTGTGATAAATTAAAAGCAAGCTTAAGTAATTCATCAGTCCATTGCTAGAAATAAGTACTTGGATATAGAAAAATTATAAATTCTAGAATATAAAATAACAATTTAAAAACGGCACTTACTTGTGCAATTTCCTTTTTTGTGCAACAAAAATTGATAAATGTAAGATTTACAAAATCAGATCCATAGCACAATGTTACAGTTTTTTCTTCCAATGTATCCTGAGAACCCATTGTAACAATTTGACGCAGCTTTGGATCCTTTAAATGATAAAAAAAAAAAAAAATTAGTTAAGGAGAACATTATATAAATAGATATATTTTAAATAGTTAGTGATTGTATATATACAAGTCAATATAGCCTGGAACCAAAATCACAATATAGTGATTTTATATATAATTAAATAGTTTGTGATTGTATATACAGAATAGATTGTACCATTTATATATCTTTCTGATATCCTAGAACTTCTGTAATTTCTTATATCCAAAAACTTTTATAATAAAGATTTGGTAGTATGGCCATCAGTAAGTTTTATTTTGTGTTTGAAGATACTTTAATACAGTTTAGATACAGTAAGTCTTCAAATCTTTAAAAAAAAATGTTATTCTCATTTTACCTTTTGTATAATATTCACAAAAAAAAAAAAAATATTCTTTTGAGTCTCGAAATCTTCATCATTTTGGGTCTCCAGAGCCCATTATTGATAATTTCTACATGATTGAGTGGTATATCACTATTTTAGTGCAGAGAGAAAGTTGCTTGAAGGGACAAAATTAAGTTCAAAATAAAATAAAAACCTGTGATTTTTCAAGCAGAAAATAAATTGCTTGCAAAATTTTTTGACCAGGCAAGTTTTAAAGCTGAGATTCTCACAATAATACAACAAAAAAGGTTTAATTAAATATAAAAGTTAGTCATGTAGGAACGGCATAAACTAAGCAAATTGTTGACAAATATTTGTACTTTGATCATTTCACGTCACTTAATTCCCCATCTTTAAAAAATATATATTTTATCAAAAATCGAATCTGTGTTTACTTTTGTACTAAACTAAATATTATGCCCCCTTAAGCAAAAATACTTCATGTAGTAGCAGCACTTGATAGATAGCAAATGATTTTAATGATACCGTTCTCCTATTTTCATATATTTTGACACTTTAAGATACTCAATCTTTCTTTATGCATTTAAAAGCGATTTACCAAATTCCATTAAGTAAAACAATTAATTTAAGCTTCCAGGTTATAAAATTAAAAATATATGATACAGGTTAGCTCTTACTTCTAAACATCCAATATTGCTTTGTAATTCATAAAATATCTTTTATATCAATTATAAAAAATTAAATTAAAAAACTCTAATGAATTTAATTACTCTAAACTAAGCATTATGATCACTGTATCATTTTTTACTTGACATTACAGGTAATCCCCACTATAATCAGTTTAATTTTGCCTAATAACTAAATTTATTTTATTTTTATTTTTTTGCTTTAATTTTAGCCTTTTGCATTGCATTTTAAAGCTATATGCTGAATTTCATTAAGAAAACTGTCGTCTATAGAAGATTGAAAGACACGCTGTGAATCATAATGTGTGTGTGTACATAAATGTGTGTGTATACATTAAAATTCTATTATATACACTGTTATTCTATATAATTTCAGCCCCCCCCCCAATATACTTGAAATTTTATTATAAGATCACAACTACCCTAAAATAAGTATTTGTGTAATTTTTTAGCCCATCAGATGGCTTGTGTTACAAGCTACAATCTTGGCATTAGAGAATAAGTTATTCTTTATTTTTTCATACTACACTTTATTATAAAAAATAATTTATGAAAAGTGGCAAAAGCTCCATTATTAACCATGAAAAATATTTAATTATAAATTAAATAATTACTTAATTCGTTTCATGAAGAAAGTTTAAAGAATAATAAAATAAATCCTTAATTAAATACTTTTTTTAAAATTTATCTAAAAATGACTAAGAAATAACTTTGTCATAATTAACAGGCAATCTTTACAAGACCGACTGCAGAGACAGTTTTAAACAAACCCTTAGTAGTGTGGTGGGAAGACAAGAGAATAGAGTTGGAGGGGGATGAAAAGGTGATACCCCAGATGTCCTGTTATACCCAGAACAATCATATCTCTGGAAAGTACAGCCCACTCTGAAACAATCTACCCTCTCGGAGACCTGTATCTTTTTCTACAACTGAGCTTCTATCGAGAGACAACCTTTCAAATATTCGTACGAAGTAAATTTTTTAAACTTTTCAAATATACATATTTGTATGAAAAGAACTAAGTTTTAAAATGTAAGTTTACATTGCTGTATTACTACTACAATGGAGATATTTTTCTTTCAAAATGTTTTAAATATACATTGGTGAGTCTTTTTGTTAGGACTTTATTTTAATTTATTTTTCTCATTTAAGACCTGTTGTAAAAAGAAATATTTTTTCTTAGAGGATTTAAATAAAAATAATAAACCAAAATATAGGAAATCAAATAGATTCCCTAGTATACATACA
>KZ807671.1:167849-180376 GCA_000696205.2 Oncopeltus fasciatus | reverse complement strand
TTTTTTTTTTTTTTTTTTTTTTTTTTTTTTTTTTTTTTTTTTTTTTTTTTTTTTTTTGGCGCATGGACTGCTAGGGTCATTAGCGCATATTATGTTTATCAATCTCACTTGATTAAATCAGATTTCTAATAGAGCAAAATGAATACAATATTCGTGAAAGAATAAATGTAATTTTATATTTTGTTACTGATATTTGTATCCTTTAGAAAGGACAAAACGTTCCTACACTTATCTCCATCGCGCTTGAGAAGAGATTTCAGATTTCCATCGATGCCATGCTTATATATATATATATAATATGTGTGTGTATGTATGTATGTGTTTAGTGTGAGTGGGTGAGTCAATGCTCTGTTGGCCACAGTTTTCATTCATGAAATAGAGCTTTTAGTTTTAATGCAAAATGATGCAAGGAGAAAGACTTACTTTATAAATATTAATTTAGTTGTTGTGTATTATCCCACGTACGTTTTAAACAATTAGAAGGCGAGGGAATAGAATATAAAATCTATATGTCCCAGCCAGGACTTGAACCCGGATCTCATGCTTTCCGGGCCGGTATGATAACCATTGCATCACCGGGAGAGCTATATAACTTATTAAATTCACACTAGCGAGAGTCTAACCTACGAGGAAAACGAATACATCGTCTTTTGCTCGAAGGAGCCGACATTGTCTAGCTATTTATCGACTCTTCATTTTTTACTTTTCATTTTCATTTATAAATATTAATTTAGTTGTGGTGTATTATCCCACAAAAATAAAAAACGATTAAATGCTAGGGAATAGAATAAAAAATCTTTCTGTCCCAGCCAGGACTCGAACCTAGATTTTCTGCTATCCTGGCTGGTATGCTAACCATTACACCAGTGAGGCTAGCCAGATAACCTATTAAAATTCCAACAGTAGTGTCGAGAGTCTAACCTCTGAGAAAGATGAATACATCGTCTTATGCCGACATTGTCCTGGCACAGATATATTTTTTTTATTCTATTCCCTCGCATTAATTGTTTAGAAAGACTTACTTTGTTATTAAGAAAAATGAGGCCAATAGAAGTTGAGAAATGTCAAGTCCAAGTAAAATAATTTTTCTTTCTTTTTAGCGGGCAAAGTATTTAGTTTAGTGCAGTGAAACGCAATACATATATTCTTACTGATAAAATTAATGCACAAAAAGCTGCACCGTCAAAAATAACAATTAGAGTGGGGAATTGCCTCTAGGCGTAATATTTAGATTTTGACTAATTAACACAGATGTGTGTATTGGTAAAATACTAATTCTGTAAATTTGGGGGATTGTATGATATGAAAATTTTAAATTCAAATATTCATCTACTAAGATAATGATGAATGCACTTAGTTTACTTTTTTTAAATACTTGCATTAATTATGATTATTAAGAATTGGTTATTAAGATTTGGACAGATTAAATTATTGTAGACTTAATATTCCCCATTACGATTACAAAATTTTATACCCCTCACTAATGGCAGGATTTTTGTGTAAATAAACTGATGGCAAGAGAGTTATTGCTAAAAATATAATAAAATGATTACTTATTTGACTACTAATGAGAATTATCATCGCTATACTTTACCAACATCTCTAATATCACCATAAAAATTCGAATTCGCTTTTTAATCTTTACGTGTCAGACCTCCGGTACACATTTTTGCCAGTTTCATTATGATACCTGAGTATACCACAATTTTTATGAACACTCTACAGACCGCTCTGTTGGCCATTCAAAAAGTGCGTACACTACAGCCGTACAGCCCGTTATTTTTTATTATGTGGTACTGTATTTTGTCTTATGCTGTTATATTTATTAACTGATAAAAATGTGTAATTTGATGAGCACTTAATGTTTAGTACGGTATATAGATTGCACATAAATCTGTAGGGCAATATGTTATGATCTTATAGCGTCAAACACCTGCAGTATACCTTACACATGTATCTTTGGTTTTAATGGAAATAAACACACGCTTTGTTCTACTGTCAATGAATACAACAACTTAAAATAAAATTTATTCACTAAGCAGCTTCAAGAATCAATGTTGCTATCATGAGAGTTGATAACCTGACATTAGGGGGTGCAACATATATTTTTTTACCATATTAGTCACTTAGACTTTAATATTCGGAAGGCTCTATGATTACAAAATCACTTCAATTGGAAGACAAATATTTAAATATAAATAAATAAATATAGAACCAGAAAAAAGTTCTAGATAAATATCATGTAAGAAAATGTTTAAGGATTATGCAGCCAGTGCAACATAACATAGCAGCTCTATATGGTTAGACGTTCAAACTCATATACATATGTATGCCAGCCTTATCCGTGCTCTTTGTCTTTAGACTAATTCATCGTCATTAGCTTCTATTGTATCTGAAAAATTGTCTTAAAGTATTTAAAACGAAAAAAAAAAGAAGAAAATATTCATTTTTGCGAGAAATTTGCTCTTTGTACCATTTGCGTGACGTAATACCTTCTCGCATTACGATTTTATTTATTTATTTTATTTCGTGAAATCGTTTCTAAACCACAGATAATTACGAAAAAATCCGTAAAGCAATTGGAAATGTTTTAAATGTTGCTGAATGACGGCGATCGGCATGCATATACCATAGGCCTGAGTATCGCTTTGAAGAATGTTAAGGTCATTACAGCAGATGAGCCTCCGGGTATGACTTGCGATGCAGTATCGTAGTACTCCTTTCGGGGCGAATCAAGGGCGTTGTGCTGTCCTGACTACCTTAGCAGATCCAGGGGTATGACTTGCGATGAACTGCTATCCAAGCCCCCTCGAACATCTCCAGGTCTCAGCGCAAAGAAGATAGGAAACATGTCCAACACCATACGGCCACCAGATATGTATCTATTTAATGTTAGATACTCCCTGTCATACCCTTAGAGTCATGGACAGTGAGTGATCTTTCGTTATAAAAGCACACTGCTATCATTTCGCAGAAGTTTATTTCCATAAATTTTGAAACATGTCTAATATGTGAATATAATGTCTAACTAGGATCAGATTTTTTTCAGGATTTTTTCTAGTTCAATGGACCAAATTTTTTTTTAAATTTTTTGGACCGAATCTTGAAATATATTTCTAATTATTAATTTGAATCTGTGCGGGAGCCAGAAAAAAACTCTTTACCTCAGCCACTAAAGTAGAGTTTTTTTCTGAATGAAGAAATGTGGGATTACTTTACCACAATTATCATCATCATTTGATTAGAATAATTATTATTTAAAAATTATTCGGCTATAGGTCAAGTTAACTTCTTTGAAATTACTTATTGTGAAATAATAGTGATTATTAATTTAACTTTATGTAAATATTATTTTAGTGTAGATTTTTTTTTTTTTTTTTTTTTGGCGCATGGACTGCTAGGGTCATTAGCGCATATTATGTTTATCAATCTCACTTGATTAAATCAGATTTCTAATAGAGCAAAATGAATACAATATTCGTGAAAGAATAAATGTAATTTTATATTTTGTTACTGATATTTGTATCCTTTAGAAAGGACAAAACGTTCCTACACTTATCTCCATCGCGCTTGAGAAGAGATTTCAGATTTCCATCGATGCCATGCTTGGCACGAAGATTGCTAAGATGCGTGCAGCTGATTAGTAAGTGCTCCACACTCAGTATTTCTCCACAGGCTGAACAGATTGGGCGACGCCTGCCGACAAGATGATGTCCATGTGTCATACGGGTATGACCTATACTTAGGCGACTTAAGATGACTTGCTCGCGACGAGTGAACGTTTCTTTGTAGTACCGCCTTGAGTTGGGCTGTACTTTGGGACCACTTCTCTTGCCAGTTCTTCCAAACGGCTTCCTTTAATCTACGTTTTTGGTCGTCTGGGTGGTGCTTAAAATTAGGGTTTTGATTTTTTTTGTCGTTGCTTCCTTTGCAGCAAGGTCAGCTTGTTCATTTCCATGAATTCCAGCGTGTCCAGGTATCCAAAGGAGAGTTGTGACAATAATTTTTGAGTTGAGGATGTCTATTGTGTTGAGTATGTCTTTAATAAGTCTTATGAGAATGTATTTTTTAAAGCGGATATGGAGCTTAACGAGTCAGTGCAGAGGAGAATTTTAATTTCTTGAGAATCCAGAAAATGTTGAAGCGCTTCTCTGATTCCTAGCATTTCTATTCTGTGAATATTTATTTCTTTAGGCACAGACGCTGCTATAGTTTGTTCTGGAAATATAACTGAATATCCGGCACCTTCATCAGACTTTGATCCATCTGTAAAGATTATTGTGTGATCCTTATATTTCTGAATAGCCTCGGAGTAAAGTTTTCTATAAATGTCATCCGGTGAGTCTTGTTTGTAGTACTTTGCAAGACTTAGATCACAATTAACAAAATTTATTGTCCATGGATATGAAGTGTTCTGCTTGTGTAAGAGCATGGGATAAATTTCTTCGGATAAGCTTGAAACCAATTCAATAAATCTTATCCCCAGGGGTCTGGTTCGAGTTTGCATGAAGTGGTAGGGTTGTTTCAGTGGAAGTTCTTTTATCTTTTTGTGAAGAAAGTGATTTGGTTTCGCTAAAATGGAAGTTTGAAAGGCCAAGGTTATTTGTGCTCTTCTAAGGCATGGTGGTAGATGATTCGATTCTGTGTATAAGGAGTCTAAATTACTTGTTCTGAATGTCCCAAGGCATATTCTTAAACCACAATTATAGAGACGGTCTATTTTCTTAAGCCAGGATTTCCGAGCTGATGAGTAGATTGGGCATCCGTAATCGAGTTTTGAGCGTATTAATGCATCAAAGACTCGAAGCAAAATTTTTGTATCAGCTCCCCATTTCAATCCAGATATTGCTTTTAGTAATTTAATAGAATTTTCGCATTTCTTTGTAATGAAGTCTATGTGGTCTCTCCACCTTAATGCTGAATCTAGGACTAGGCCCAAGAACTTATGATTGTCCTTGAACGAAATTTCCTGGCCACTCAGAAGGAGGTTTGGATGGTTATGGGTAGTGTAGATTTTATGAAAAGTATGTTTATTATTTGTTCTTCTTCGAACACCCCATTTACAATATAAAGTCTAAAAACCAAAATAGGTTTTTACATATTAAATATTTTTTTAATATGTTTTCTACATATTAAATATAACTTTTCCATATTTTAAACATATCCAAGCCTCATATGATTTCTATACCATTCTACGGAACCCTAAGAATATAGAATATGTTATGACTTTAAATTTTTATGCTCCTCTTATCTTCGTCCCCCTCGACTGATTTTAGTATTTAGGAACTCCACTAAAGGTTTAAAAAAGAAGCATTATTTAGTTGTAATAATAATAATAGGAGATCCGGTATAGCGATCGTTATAATTTTGATCAAGTCACTCATATGCTCTATTTTTGTGAAGGGTACTCCCATTACGTTATCTTCCTATGCTGTTCCATAAGTACATATAGGTATAATTATTGTTTACTTATACAGCTTCGACTTCCATTATTGATTGATGAGTAGAGATAACTTAACTAGGGGGGGGGGGGGCAGGGATAGTCTCCACCTGTCGTATGGGAAATCTACCTAAAATGATAACGCACTTATCGGCTACTAAGATTTTACTTATACAGCATGTGTTTTCTAAGGAGCAGACCTGAATGGGGAAGTGCATAAAAGTCGTCCACATACTGGCTGCAGATCGGTTGAAGAAGATAAAATGAGCTTTGTGCAGTTTTGTTTTCGGCCTTTAATTTTTATATTATATTAAAACATTTTTAAATAGATCTTAATGAATTAAAAAAAAAAACAATCGAAAGAGGAGAGAAGGTGACCAATAAAACCACTCTCAAATTATTTACAGACTATGTTTCCAGGAGGTTACGATGCCATCTTCGTTTGAGTCGATGTGGAGGGTTGCAGGGGTTGGAGTTGGAAGACAAGGTCTGTGCTAGTGGATTAGCATGGTATGGCAGTTTACTGTGGAAAAGGGTGAAGCGGGAAGAAATGAGTTCCTGCACAAAAGGGATATTAAAATAGTAGTGAAGGGAGGAATTGGATACGTAAAAGGGAGTATTTGCAATTATTCTGAGGGTTTTGGATTGGAAGGACTGGATTCGTTTGATGTTGGAAGGCTTGGCGGCACCCCAGATTTCTACTCCGTAAGTCCAAATTTGTCGTAGTAATTTCTTGTGGAGTATCAGTTTGTTTTCTATCGTAAGATTGGAGTTCTTATTCATGAGTTTGTATCAGTATTCATGTCCTCGTTTGAGTTCTTTTATTTTATTTTTAGTATGTTCACCTCATGTAAGTCGTGAGTCAAGATGAAACCCAAGGTAACGAACGGAATTTGAATGTGGTAAAGGAATATTGCTAAATTTTACAATTTTAGGAAAGTTTCATTTCCACAATGGAAATTAACTTGCACGCATTTCGCTTCATTAATTTTTATTCTCCTATTTTATTAATAACACATCATTATATTTTCAGTAGATGTAATCCAACACACCAGAACCAAAGCCACCTTAGGCAGCAGAATCATGACTGAATGCGAACTTTAGATTTATCGGACATTAGAACTCTGACAAATCCTATTTCTACCCCTCATTTCTATGACAACTATCTAAGTGAGTAAAAATAGTCCTTCAACAGGACTATTTAAAATCAATTAAATGTTTAAAAACTATCCGTTTAATTAATTTGAAAGTACAAACACGAATTTAATAGAACCTAGTATGAAACAAACACTAACTCTTATCAAAATCCGATAAGAACGATAGTCCTTGAATAAACTAGCTGTGTCAAATTTTGAATAAAATAAATCATTTGATTGCAGATGACCTTTCACATTGTACGGCCTTTGCTCCTTTCTTTCCAGAACTATTGTGGAGAGAAAAACATTTGTATTTAACGGATTTTAATATCAAATATACTGCTCAATAAAAATTATTTTTTTAACAATTTTTAGTAATTTATTTATAATACAAAATAAATAACACTTTCTGTTATAAATTTACTAAGGTAAAAACATTCAAATTTATTTTCCGTAAAATAATTTCTTTTTTTTTAAAAAGCAATGATAAATTTCAGATATGGAACAGAATAGAAAGAACACAATATATGTTCACATAACATTTTTTTTTTTTTTATTTCATCCGGTGAGACGCGAGAGATTTCTCTATCGTTAGAGAATGTAATGGGAGTATCCTTCACAAAAATAGGGCATATAAGTGACCTGATCAAAATTGTAACATTAGCTATATCGGATTTTTTATTATTACTATGACTAAATAACCCGAAAAAAATTCTTTGGGCTATGGTAAGAAATATATTTTATAAATAATTTTTTAGTACAATAAAATGAATAATAATAATAATAATTTAAAGAAATGGGATGAATGAAGATTTGAACCAGGTACGACACGTCCCCTATCGCCACTATGTTAGCCGTAACGTCTGCAGATAATAAAAATTAACATCTTTAAATGGTAGTTTTTGAGATGAACCTTGACAGAACCCAAAAAAATTATCTACTAATAAATGGCCATGTGTTTGCAGGTTTGCTACACTCTTAAATAACTTATGGAATAAAGAATTATAAGAAAACATGTCGCCAAAATCAAAAACTAAGTAAATGCCCGATGTTTCATCAAAGATGAGGGTAAATGACAAACTATCATACCTTCTATTATCCGTCTTCATTGGTTTCTGCAAACCATCTTCTGTTGGCGAGCGCTTTCGGACATTGTCCATCTTCTGGCCGAATACATGCGTACACTGTCACTGTATTCAACTGCGTTTGTATTCTGTGGGTTAGTCTGACACATCAGACTAACCTACAAAATACAAAAGCAGTTGAATACAGACAGCGACAGTGAACGCATGAATTCGGCCAAGAAGATGGTTCGGCCGAAAGCGCTCGCCAACAGAAGATGGTTTGCAGAAACCAATGAAGACGGAAAATAGAAGGTATGATAGTTCTATATTCATTGGTGGTGGAAATAACCTTGTAAATGACAAACTTGACCGTTCAATCCGAGGAGCGCAATGATTGCTGAATGTGAGATCAGGAAGATGGCACTTGCTTGGACAAGAAGGGCTGTCCATCTATCTTTGGATGAACAATTTTTTCATCTTCTCTCAATTTAAATAAGCACTTCTGGCTGGCGGACAATCCTCACACCCTGTCAGATAGCGCCTGGCGGGACCAGTCTAAGCTACATGTCAGTATGAAAAGAAGTCCTCCTGGTGAATGGAGAAAGATATAGATGGCTTCTGGCACCAAGGTAGGTGGTGAGTTCTGCCGTCCGCCTATCCACGGCACTGCAGAGAGAGTTATTGCCGTTTATGTGATAGACCTAAATTTGATAGGCCTCTTGTGTTTTGGCTCTGATAAGTCAAATAGGGCCAGTTCTTATCTTTTACTCAGTCGTTCGTTTCATACACTCTATTTTCTTAACGATATTTAAAGAATCGTGCAAGCAACAGTGAGAGTTTCGGAATAGGCTAATTTTAAAAAAGAAAAAAATAATTATTGTAGCCGCAATTTTAACTTGTCATGCTATTGAAATACTTAGCTCGCTGTAAATTTCTTGAACGTGGAAGAATATTGTTTGAGCGAGGGGTTAGACTCTGAGGAACCAGATATTCACCCTCCAAAAGAATCCTAATCGAAAATACTGCATAAAACCAGTCCCGTTGCTGGCCATAGAAGTCCAAGAGAAGAACACATGGTAAGGGTTCCCGCAGGAACATGTTAAAAGGAAATTACTCTTTTTACATTAATATTAAAGGTTTTATTTTTTTTTATTTTTTCATCATAGAAAATTAAATTTTTAATTTTAAGATTTGATCATAAAAGCTGAGTCAAATTATTTTATTTTGGACAATGCCTGACCATATTAAAACCTTTGTTTTTGTTTTTTTCATTTTAATTTTTCTTTTGCTTTTTCTTTGATAGAATATTTTTAGGGTATTTTTTTTTTTTTTTTTTTTATGAAAAAAGCTCGACGCAGTATCAGAGGATTCAAAGAAGGGAGAAAAATAAATTTAGACGACGGGGATAAAGTAGACTTTGGACATAATTTAGAGTAGTAGCTCTTATCTAAGTTAAACGAATGTGTTAGCAAAGCTGTTTTTTCTCTGCAGAAAATAAAGTAAAATATTTTGGTGTTGTTCACGATAAAAAAAACAAAAAAAAAAAAACGTTTTGCCGAGTAATGGTGGATTTTGAAAGTTAAGAGAAAATTTTTTCTTTCAAATATTTTTCCATAATTTTGAAAAGTTTTGCCGACTTCAATACTTCTTTAACAATTTCAAGGAAAAGGCAAATATATTATATTTATTATTATTATTATTACATCTTTTTATCAGTCTGCTTAAAATAAAATGTATTATTAGTGTATACCTATTATTGGTTTTTAAAGATTATCCATCTAATACTGGCCAAATATCCTTAATCAAATAAATACAGTTTAGAATAGGGTTCCCTCTGTTACGTCGTATAGTTTACTTTTGAAAATAACCTGATAATTCGGATTAAATTTTTTTTTCGTTTTATATTTCTGAAGGATTATTTTTCTTTTTTTTTTGGGTTGGGCAGTTGTATTCAATCAAATATATATTTGAGATATTTCTCAATGTTGATTAAAAATGAAAATAGTCTAGATGACTCCACCTATGCTTCGAGTAGGTTCGTCCTGGTTACCTCAGTCTCCCTCGAATCCGTTGCGGGGTGTTTCCATAGGAACGAATTATCTCCAGCTGATGGGTCTGTGTGTCGTTCTACATGGAGAGAAATATGATTGTTTGAAGCAGGATAACAACAATGGAAGTCCTCCATTTTCTCGTGTTTTGAGAAAATTCATTTTTGAGAAATCCATTGTTGGCTGAACAATAGTTTATGTTGGCTGAAGCCGAACTGTTTATGTTCAAACGAAGAGTTTTTTTTACAGTAGAGATTATTTAGCAGATGTTTTTAGTTGGGTTTCGATTAAGGTATATCCAAAAAATACAATTTAAAAATGAGTGTTTTTTAATTATTTGCCAACGTTTCGGCTTACATTGTAAGCCATTTTCAGGGCAATCATAAAGACGAGAGGGAACATTATGTCACCTGGTTCCTATATTATCCGGGTGATGAATATGACTGGATCCCATAATCATACTGTTTATGATTTCTCCACAAATATTTAGCTAATTTTTGAGGATATCAAGGTATAACTTATATCAGATTTACTTAAAACATAGGCACCTTGAAACGCAATTTGATTTTTTTTTTTTTTAAATTCTTCCTTATTCACATTGGCAGCTAAAGATGTGATTCTTTATATATATAACAAATATACATATATACCAAATTTTAAGTGTTTTTGTTTTCAATAATCTTAATTCTTAAAATAAAGAAATCAAATTTGGTATCTGTGCTTATTTGTAGAAGCCCAAGGTCTTCTATGAGTTTCCACAATAATTTGAATTCGTCTTTTCTCTGTCTTTAGAGAAAAATATTTTTAATTTTTATTATAATATCTAATCGCCGTTATATCATGGGAAAATATAGAAGAAATAATGTTTAAAAAACTTGTATTATAGAAAAAAAAAACCCCAAATTCTGTATTTGAACATCTCTCCTTTAATAGTTGGAAGACATTGTTTAAGGTTGAAAACTATTTACTTACCAGGTATGCAAGTTTAAAATGTCGTTTTAATTCCAATAGAATGCGCTCTTAGCCTATTGAAGGATTTGCTTATCTCTAAACGCTATTTTGTTTGTTAGTCATTTGTTTACAAAAGTCAGTTGTTTTTAAGTCGTTTACGTGGACGTATCATACCTTTCTTTGGTGTTAAAAATGTCTAATTTTAAGCCAAATAAAGAGCATTTGCGGCATGTCATGATTTTCTTATTTAATCAAAAGAAAAAGGCATCTGAATGTCATCGAATTTTTGTTGAGACTTATGGCGATCTTGCTCCAACCGTCAAGACATGTGAATGTTGGTTTCAACGTTTCAAAAGTGGTGATTTTGATGTTACTGATCAAAAACGAGAAAATCGACCAAAACTACTACGAGCTTCTCAAGCCCGGCGAAACAGTCAATACCGAGCGCTACCGACAACAAATGATCAATTTGAGTCACGCATTGATCGAAAAACGCCCAGAATGGGCTCACAGGTACGCCAAAGTCATTCTTCAGCATGATAACGCTCCTGCACATTCAGCCAGATTGACTAAGGAAACGATTTTTTCGCTTGGTTGGGAACTCCTACCCCACCCGCCGTATTCACCTGACCTGGCGCCTTCTGATTATCACCTCTTCTCATCGATGGGACACTCATTGGCGGAGCAACACTTCAACAATTTCGAAAACGTACGAAAATGGCTCGATGAATGGATTTCAAATAAAGATGAAGCATTCTTTTGGAATGGTATCCATATATTGCCCGAGAGATGGACAAAATGTGTAGAAAGCGAGGGCCAGTACTTTGAATAAAATATATTATACTTTTTTTTAAATTACTGTGTATATATTTTAAGAAATAAACGACATTTTAAACTTGCATACCTGGTAATATAAAAATCGTTCTGCAGTCGAATGATATATACTACGCTTCGTAGAGAACAAAGAAGTTGACACTAAAGCAAGCTCCGAAAACCTAATGTAATCGTTTTTAGGTATGATTAATTACATATAGTATTATGGCCAGAAAATTGGTGAATTTTCATCCTCTAAGTACCAAAACCGTCAATTGTACGAATTAGCCGATTTACCCCACAGCCAGACTAAAATCTTGAGACTTAGAAGAAGTAATAAATCTTACGTTTTGACGATCTAGATATTTCGATAGATCTTTCCGACAGCATTTAGAAGCGAATTTTCTTTCATAAGAAATCTGCAAGAAATTAGCCTTGTATTTTCTGGACACATGAATGCATAAATGTATTTGATTCCCAGAATTAAAATGCAGGCCCAGTACCCATTCACGGATACATTTACACCCATCAGTCACAGTGAATCTAGCAAACTTATCAGGAATGCTTTAGCGGGTAGACAACGAACCAAGTGCATAAGAAACACACATCTCTTTGTGGGCGACAATCGCTTTTTCTTCAGGTTCATAAGGAGTACTAGAAAATTAGTGCCCCGTTAAGAAATCATGCTATTCACATTATTATATAATACAACTATTGAAAAATGAATATCTCACTTTTTAAAATCGCAGTGCACAAATATGAATCAATATCTGGTTAAAATAATAGTATTTTTAGAAGACTTTATCGTAATAAAATTAAGAAATTCAAATTTGAATAATGATGTGAATTTTGTATAATTTCTTAGATCTTTTTAAAATAAATAGAATAAAAATATCTTACTACCTCAGCTGGGACTCAAACCCAGATCTGCTGGTTTCTGGGCAAGCATGCTATCCTTTACACCACTGAGGCTAGTCAGATAATTCATTCTACTCCCTCACTCTACTGAGAGTCAAAAAGTATATTTTAAATTATTTAAACATTATAAGTATTTAAATCTTATTTAAATAACTAA
>KZ807671.1:136434-161468 GCA_000696205.2 Oncopeltus fasciatus | reverse complement strand
CGGATGGTGGTGGGGGGGAGGGAATATATATATATATAAAGAGTAAGGGAAGTTATGAAAATAAAGGGGTGATGACGTCACTATAAGGTGGATTCTGGGATTTTTTTTAAAGGAAAATAATTTTTCACCTCTTAAAAATACGAGAATCCCCTTTGAGAAAAAAAAAATTAGGTAGTCGGAAAGAAACCCAAATATTGGGATACGTCATATGGACATAATGAAACGTATAAGTTTTTTCTGATTACCCAGTAATTATATAATTTACCAATACTTCTTCCGGGTTTAACCGTGTCTTGGAGTTTTTAGGTGCCAAGCTTTCGCACATCGTGTGATTGCATCTTCAGGGCTGAATGGAGAAGTCATTCAGCCCTGAAGAAGCCATCACACGATGTGCGAAAGCTTGGTACCTAAAAACTCCAAGACACGGTTGAACCCGGAAGAAGCATTGGTAAATATGTCTGAGGACCGTGGAAGCCTACGTGCACAAATTATATAATTATTTATTATGCAATCATAATTTTCTAAATTATACAAATTGTCAACATACGAAGTACATCAACCCTTAGGCTTTGTGATCATCAAATATTTAAGAACTCACTCTATTTACATTTCGAATTATCTGAATAATAGATTATAATAATTTGAAATGTTTTTCGATTCCCCACCGATTCTGCTCAAGAGAAGCTAAAAATACAGATCCTTCAAAATTTCACTCACACACATAACCGGAGGGTTTAATGTTTTACAATCCATACTCGTTCTTTTCTTTTGAAATTTATGAAATTCAAAAATAAAACTCGAGAGATCTTAGCAGCCGATGAGAACTATCTTTCAAATGTATTATCCAGTCAAAGTCTCTTCCAGTTCTTCTCCAAAAATCTTGAATTTCTAGTGGAAAGAAGTATTTTTAAGTAGGATTCATGTTATACATTACGTTTTAGGAACATGTTACAGAAGCCAGTATTTCGATCATACGCCTCCCTGTTTGTCAAAAAAGCAGATATCTGTTTCATAGCAATAATGTCCCCAGTATAGTGAAAAAAAACAACTACTGAGGACAGGATAGAAATAAAACTGATTTGTAAACAAAATAGTTTTTATTTTATTTTCGCCAACGTTCCGGCGTAAATTTCAGGTCCTCATCAGGGCAAATGGGGTGATGAGAGAGACTAGCTCTACGTAACTAAATCATTACTTAGTTACAGAAGAGCAGGAGTCTCTTTCTACACACAGGATGAAGGCCTGAAATTATGGCGAAAACATGGGGAGGGGGGGGGGGGAAGCTATTTTGTTTACAAATACGTTTTATTTCTTCAGCTTCCAAGACAGAATCCCTGACTAACCTCACCTCATTAAGCTAGACTGTCAACTAGTTGCCTTAAAAAACCACAAAAAAAAAAAACAACTTCGTTGTAATTTAATGTAACCTTTTGGCCTAAGTTTTTAGAGTAGGGATTTGTTATGCAAAATGAGTGGACTAGGCCAAGGGTAATTCATTGTGGGTTAGTTAATAATCTCAAAGACTTTACAGCACTGCTAGAAATCTCCGAAGATAGAATTTTTAACTTAAGGTGCTTTTTTATCATGGCGGATTTTAATGGATAGTCAAATTTCTAGATTTGGGGCCTTTAAACGAATGAGTTAAGTTTTAAATGTTTTTATCTTGATTTTTATCTAAATTGATAGTTTAGTTGGAGCGAGCGGGGGATTTGAACCAAAATAATTGACATGTTTCGAGATTTAATTTGGCTCATAACTAACCTACTTTAGAAATTATAAATTAAATCATAATTCAAAACAACTGAAGATTTTTTTCATGTAATTTCAATTTGAATATAGCTCTTGCTTTTCCTTGCGAGACCCTAATAAATATAAGCATGAAAACAACGACGAAAAAGAGATTAAATTAAGGTTAAAAATCTTAAAATAACTATAAATTCCAGACGCTTCACCTCTCTATTAGGTTTTAACCTTATCCCCCATCAAAAGCTTGTTGAAAACTACATTTTCTGTTCTCTGAGTTTTTAATAATTTATTTCATGATTTTTGAATACATATCGCTACAATCATTTAACTTATGTTTCAGCAATCCCATGCTGAATAATACCACCGAGAAGTAATAATTTAAATAGATTATTAATAAGTTAGTTCTGTCGTGTAACTATTTCTAGCGATTTTAATTAAATGTTTTCAGCCAGTATTGATTATAAAAGTTCATGAGTCACCCTTTTCACCTGACTCATTGTCTTCTCAGATTTAAACGAACGCCTAGAGATTTAAAAAAAAAATTTTTATCTCTTATTTTGTAGTATCAATAATGGTTATCCTGCAAATAGAGAGTTTATATTGAAGCGAGCGGGAGTCTTCAATCCAAAGAAATTATCATGTGTTTGCTACTTTATTTTTATTATTTATCATTATTATGAAAGTGAGAACAAGTAGAAATATACTATATTATACCACTATTCGACATTTGACTAAACTCTCTTAGCTAACATGTAATCACTTCGTTAAACAGCATAACGGTGTGATTAAAACACTAGTCACGAGCTCAAGAGAATAGCAATTACCAATATCCAATATGGACACAGAACATTTAAGTAATTGAGTCAAATGATTCTGTCTGGGACATATATCTTCATTTTCATTAGGTCGGAGCCACTGACTATCACAATTAGCTTATTGAGAAGTTTCATTAACACTTCTTGTTGTATTTATTTATTTAAGGAAATTTAAGGGATTTAGCCATTGAAATATATTTATCAATGGTTTCGGTAACATATTTTTAATCATACCCATTACCAAAAAAAAAAGTCCCAGTTAATCAAAGAATATTTTCTAAATTAATGACAAACATGATTTTACAACACTGAAAGGCTAATGAAGGTTTTGTCCCCAATATTTTAAAAGAACACTAAGGCTGGCTATAATAACCAAGAGGAAGAGATGTCTTCCCTATGCGTTTATATATTCCGGATGGTGGTGGGGGGGGGGGAAGGGGAGGCTAAAGAGAATAATTGAAAATAGTCTATAAACATTTGCCATAGCATAAATAGTCTCATGTAAGAACTATAAACTAAGTGTTTTCTTCAGATACGAAGCAATGAATATTAATATTTTAACTTATGATGTTATTTAACCCCTACGCTTATAAAAAATATTATTTATAAATACATAAATCTATGTTGAGTTTCGTCCACTACATCGAATAAACATATTATGGATACTTGACATCCTGTATAGCTTCTACGGTTACACATACTAATATATCTTGGTACATATGTGTGTGTGTCAGTGATAATCATTTTTTATATCAAAGTTTTCAAAAAAATCTGTCAAGAGAATAGCCTCATAGCTAATATTCCATCAGAATTGGCTAAAAGAAATTCTAAATCTCTTTACCATTAGAAATTAATTTGATTTCTCTTGACGAGATGAAGCCTCCTAATTACATTTATAATTTTTTTTTTTTTTTAAAGTTCGCGAGTACTTGTGGACGTATTTGACTGAACAGCTCCTAAAGAACCTCATCAATATCTATTAATCAAGAACAAATTAGTGATGAATAACACCTTCAAAATTCCAAAAAATGCAATTTTTTTTTTTCAAATTGCCCCATTGCAGCAAGCGAAAATGCAGTTTGACCGATATCTAAACATTGCTTATGGGAATTCGGATCTCACCAGTAATCCCAATTTTCATGACAGGTGACAATCTTCCGGTAAAATCTCAAACCAGATGGGTTTATCAAAAAGTTTTCATAGATTTCTAAGCTCTTAGCTAATTGAGAAGTAAGTTCATGAAGGACCAGTGTAATGCTCTTTTTAAATTTCCACCTGGGGAGTACAGTATGGCGATTAACAGTATCTTTCGATACACCACGCATCCTGGTAAAATCGCGAGTACTTGTGGACAGATTTGACTCAACAGCTTCCTGCAGAATTTTATCGATATCCAGTAATGGTCGCCCGAAACCCTTATTTCTTTCCAACGTCTTATCTCTACTGCAAGATTCCCTTTCAAACTTAATAATTCAACGTGTTGCTTAAGTGGCTTTATTTTTTTATTTATTTTTTTTTTTTTCCAGTAATGCCTTAAAATTTCGTAGAATATTGTCATGTATCTTTTTTGAAACAAATAACTGAACTGAAGGATAATACAAAGCTGAGAAAACTTCTTTAAAATCAATTATATTTTATTAAAACATTTTTATATGCGAAATGACTTCTGAAAGTAATTTATGACCGTTAACTGTATTTAGGGAGTTCATTCTAGAAAAATGTTCTCTTCTTTCGTACATCATATGACAACATAATTTTATTGAAGTCATAGCCATTTTCCGTAAATTAGGAGAAAAATGAAAATGAACTTCTAATCTGCTTTTCTTTTACTGAAGGATAGATTTAGAAACCTATATCACTAAAATATTACCCTTCCGTTCCTCTTTATAATATAATAATTTTTAAAAAATGTACTTACTTTACACAAATTATTTTTAAGCTTTCTTTTAATTTGACTATTGAAGAAAGTTACACGAAATAAATCTAAATGGAACGTGAAGTTTACATAGGAACCATTAAAGGATTTCTTAAAGTTACTGGGTCGCGGTTAATTGCTCACCGACGCTGGGAATACACGCATTTAATCAATATTCAAATTTCATTTAAATTCTATTACTATTAATTATTAGTAGGAGATATTTATTTGAAATATTTTACAGAGGAATTCAAAGGTGAACAAAACATCTGGTAATTCTAACTATTTGGACCAAGATGATTTTTTTTTAAATGAACAAAATTAATCTTAAGTGCCCAATTTGCAGTAATAACAATAAAGATATAACATTAAATAAGAACAAAATTGTATTCTGTAGCAAATTTTCACCAAGATAATAATCCAATTAATTAAATGTAGAATATTAAAATAATGAAATTTTCAACACAAAAAATGATAAGGAAAAATATATATATTCTACCTATTGCTCAGTTTAATTAAATCATCCGTTTAATTTTTCCCAGAACATATAGAGTTATATCAGCGATCAAAATTTCTTTATATCTTCCAAATTCAAATAATTCGATCCGTGTACATAAAAATATTGATGAACTCACACACAGACATCATTGTGAAATTAGTTTTGAGCTAGTGACATGTTATTCTAATAGCGATTTCCCACAGGAAATCTGCTAAAAAACCGACAAATGCTTAAACATGAATTGTCTTAAGTCTGTCTGTGTGTAATAAACTGTCAAATGTTTTTTTATCTATTATGAATAGTTTGGCAAATTGAATCACATATTATATGGGATATATATTTATAAATAACTCAAGAAAAACACTAATAATAGAGTATACAGAAAAGTAGTATAATGGGATTTATAGATTAGCTATCTTTACAGATTAGAATCATAGTTATTCTGGATTTTTTTGTATCATTAAAACAACAGTAATTAATACCGTAAGTTATTTATCTAATCTGTATATGCTAGGGTCAATGGTTTCTCAAAGCATTTTTCTGATTTACTAATAAAATGAATTATTTATACTTATTGGTCCATAGATAAGAGCGTATTCTAAGCTTGCTTATGCTATTTAGAATATTGAAAAGTCAATTCATAATAAAATTGAACATGTTGAATATGCAGTAACATCTTAAATATTTTCCCTGTAATGCATCTAAGCATAAGAATAAGAAAGTTTCCCAAGGAAGTAAGATTTTATTTAATGGCTCTGTTTGGTACTCCCTAACCTGCGTTGCGGATTCGAATCCCGCTTTGGACAGGCTTTTATCAAATGTTTTCCCAGTGCTATGGGTGTTGAGACTTATGAGCGAAATATTACAAAATGCTGCATGTAACAATACAATTGACTCATTGGATCCAGTGGTCGTAGTATTTGACAATTTTTTATTCACATTCGTAAAACCTACGTCAGTTGCAAATAATTTTTTTTTAAATGCAGTTTTTGAAACTGGGAAAGACCAGATTTGTAGAATGTAGGGGTCATCGGCTATTCCCCAGCCTTTTAGAGATCCTATGTAACATAAAATATAATTGTGACATAAATTGGCAAATGGTGTATACTCTATCAGCACTTAGCGCCTTCATATTGTATATCTAGTCACTTATACAGAAATTTTAGACTCAATTATACTAAATTTAGAGGTAATATAATACAACAACTATTTTTTTAAAATCTGGGAACAATAAAAGCCTCATTTGGTCTTAATGGCCTTATTAATAGGAATTGTTATATGATTAAAACAGAATATGTAACGAAAATCTAAAACCGGATGAGTATTAGGGAATATAGTTAAAAGAAAAAATTACTAATTAAATTAAATTATTTAGAAACACTTGTAAAAGATTTCTGTAATTGTGATGGCCTGAAGTTTGTCTTAAACACTTTTTCGAAGGGCTTCTATACTTTCACTTCGATTTATAAGAATATTTAAATTACATCGATAAAATTAAAGAGATTGACATTAAATTTTCATTATTTTTCAAAGGCTTATACTGTTACATTAATTATGGTGATAAGAAATAAATTTTTTTAAATAAATGTTTTAACTATTATTATTTTATTAGCAATAAGAAATAAATTGTAAAAAAATCAAACCTTTTTTTTCGGAGTACTTAAATTTCATAGATTAAAGCCATATTTAGAGATGAAAATGAGTTAGTAACGTCTTATGGCAAATCATAAATAATGTGTACTGGAAAATCACATTTTGACTTATATTTCATGCTTTTAATTACAATCTGAGCTCAATCCAAGTCAGAAATATCTATTATACGGCTTCTTCTTTATTAAAATTGAATATGAAAATTATTCTTTTCCTCTGCTCGCAAAAAAAAAAAAAAAAAAATTACGGTTCACGAACGATTTTCACATTTAGAACGTATATGATAAGCTTTAATTTTAATTTATTTTTAATTTCTGCCCCCCTACTTTTTTTTAAATCTAATTCATTAACGGAAATTTTTAAAAAACGGAAAATTTTATTCACATAGTATTTCAGAGATAACAGAATCCCACATTCTGGGGGTAGCACTGCGTCTCAAGTTTCAAAAAGGAAACCCCAATAAGTCAGGAAGGGGAAAAGTCCCTTCTCACAAATTTACATAAATAAATTTTAGACAATTAAAGAGTGACTAATATTTTCTACACTGTTAAAAACTCTAAAATTATGTTCTACAAGCTCATTCGATAAAAGGCTTATTTGTAAGCTGTATAGTCTCGAACATTAAAAAAAAAAAAAAAAAAAAAACATGATATCAAGAGTACTATATATTGAAATATGAATATACTTTTTATTACTGTTGCAGCGTACTGAAATGTCTAAGTAGCACGAAAGTTTGTGTGTGTGTGTGTGTCTATATAAATATATATACGCACTCTAGCGCAGTGGCACAATGTTTGGCCCGAGGATGTAGACGTAGACACCTTCAGAGAGTGCTCACCATGTGAAAGGCAGCTAATGAATACCAATTCCCATAGAATGCTTATAAGACCAAGTTAGTCATTTATATATATATATATACAAATAGAAAATGAAACACTCGCGGCTGCGATATATATTATGTAAGAACAGGTGGGATAGAGAATGCAGTGCACACACTATAAGAAAAAAATCACAAGGAGTAAAATTTTCGGGGATTTCTTGTCCTTCGTCAGTGAGGAGTGAAGAGATATGGCCATATATATATATATATATCTGTATATTCACAAACACACACACATAATGTCCTGATAAAAATTTAAAACCATTAACTTCAATCGTGCCCTTGTAAAATATGAAATACTACTCTACATTTTTATGTTATCAATAAATTTTGTCTAGATAAGCGACAAGATGGCTTGCATGGAAGGCATTTGTGAGGAGGTGAGAGGAGGGCAGGGCTGTTCATTTAGTTGTGACTAAAAAGATCAAAGGCACTTTTAATTTGGAGAGAAGTGGGGGGTGGGGGGGGGGTTGGTTGGTAAGACTAGAGAGTGGGGGGGGTCAATCTCATCGACCCCCGCTCTCATTCACTACTCGAGGATCGATTGCGAAAGGTCTCTCGGCCTCTCTCTCTCTCTGCACAATACGTCCTGTCCTAGGAGAAAAATGAGGCTTTTTCTACAAGAGGCCGCAGAAATCCCCCCCTCCTTCCCCCCCTCCACAATCCTCCGTGAATTCCACTGAGGTATTGAGTCGTCATATCAGCTGTCTGCTCATTTCATCCAGATTAATACGGATAAACACTCACCCTCGTGTACGTCTGCTGATAGCGAAGGTTTACATGCATCGAGTACTATAGAAATTCAGCTATCGTCCTATCCGTAAAGGGACAGACAGCTACCCCCCTTTATTTGTGTTATTTTCCAAACAAACAAAATATTCCATTCTATGTTCAAATGGAGAGGTTTTGACCGCGGATATTATTTCTAGAGAACTTCTCGGGCTTCATTCAAAGTTGATAAAAAAAAAAAATAAATAAAATAAATACAATTTAGATATATATTTTTTATTTCAAATGGAGATTTTTATACACAATTTATCGGGGTTTGGTCAAAGTTAATATTTAAAAAAATATTTATCTTTGTTAACAGCCGACGTTTCAGTCATCAACATTTGATCAAGGTACCAACACGTCCTCTCTCTCCTTCAAGATAGCTCTGAAGATGGCTTTCAATGTAAGCCGAAACGTCGGCAGAAAAGAAAAAATACATTTCATTTAATTGCATTTTTTTTTTTTTTTTGAACTACCTTTACCAAACAGCAACAGATTTTCTACTAATTCCAATCTATTATTTAATGAATCTAAAACCAAAGAATAATATTTCTAAAGCCTATTCGATCACACTTGTACATATATACTGATGCATTCCGTGGGACATATACAAGTGTATGTATCCTTCGGAATACAGCGGCAAGTCAATATCGATCCTTGATCTTCTATTAGTATAGGTACGAGTGAGTGGCCCGGGAGTACTGTCGAAGTGATTTCCACTAACATTACATTTTTTAGGTCCCCATAGAGAAATCAAACTATTCGTGTTGGTACCATAACGCGACTTTTGAAATATCCCAATGGCTTTTTCAGGGAAGATAAAAGTATACATACAAATATGTGTGTGTGTTTGTATGCTCTAGCGTTCGAAATTTCTAAAATAATAAAAACAAATTAGCTTTTAACAATTTTTAGTGCAAGGGAATAGATTAAAAAATCTAACTGTCACAGCCAGGACGTGAACCTGAATCTCCTGCTTTCCGGGCCAGTGCATTTTTCATTTACGCTACCGAGAGAAGTCTGGTAAGTTATTAAATTCCCCGAAAGTTAGATTTTTTATTCTGTTCCCTTGCACTAAAAATTGTTAAAATTTACGTGGGATTAAATAGCACAAAAAAATAATATTTATCAAATTAGCTTTTATATAATCTTATTTTTTCAAATCGTTGGATGAGTTCGTTAATAGCTGAAATCGAACAAAGGTGAGAAGGGTAAGAAGGAGACCAAAATTTAAAACATATTCGTTAATATTAATGTTACGAAAAAAATTGATGCATTGGTAAAACATTGCGACACATCTCTTTTTCGGCGTGCAGGCTCGTGCTGAACACACCTATTGGTATTAACCTGAGCTTTTCAGCGTTCTACGAGAATATGAGTCTTTGATTTGCTTTAAGATTATTATTATTATATTTTAAATGTAGAACAATAGTTAGATAAGTAAGTGTTTTGGTTTAATCTTCCACTAATAATTCTAAAATAGGCCTTTTCCAACTTACTCATATGGCAACGGACTTATGTCTCTACATTTTAACCTCTTCATACAATACTGGAAGGAAAACTTGTTATGTACAATTTATTTTTTCATTGGTTTTATTTTGCTCATGTTCGTCTCTAATTAGATGGTACTTCGATGCCAATTCCCAATTATATTTAAATATAATTTATATGTCAGTAAGAAATTCCCTAAAATATAATGGTTTTCTAATGCAAATCATTCAAACCAATGAAGGAAAATTCTAAAATAAAGAATATCTAATACAGCTAATATTACAGCTATGCCAATAAATATTACTCTTTTTATTAATAATTTGGACTTGAGTGAATGGAAGAAAAACTCTAGAGTAAAAGTGAGGGTATGAGTTAAAAGCACTATTAAAAAAGAAGAAAAGAGTGGACAACGGTTGCCAGCAGAGCTTCGAGTGACAACAGCCAAGGGCCAGCCTAGAAGGAATTCCCCTGCAGTCACGATCCGACCAGTTTTTACTGCCAAGACAAGGAAGGTGCACATTCCTCGCGAATAAATATAAATGAAAAAAACCCTTTCATGAGGAGAGCCATCTTCTTTTTTATTTCCCTCACATCGCCTCGGATAAATTCATAGACGCTCCTCAATTTCTTTCCCTCAAGATGTACGTGACTCTTTTAATAAAATATCTAAGAAGAAATATTTTTCTTACCTGAAAACTCCTATGAAGACATTAGCAATTCTTCCCCCAAGTAGAATCTAGAATTTTTATAATAGGAAAGTTTAATTGTAATTTTTTTTTTCGTTCATAAAAAATCAAAATCTATGTTCACGTAGGCTTCGACGGTCGTCAGATGTATTTACCGTTTCTCCTTCCGGGTTGGACCGTATCAAGTTGTTGATAGTTGCCGAGCTTTCGCACATCATGCTGAAGAAGCCATCAACTTGACACGGTCCAACCCGGAAGAAGAAACGGTAAAAACAAAATCTAACTAAATAAAATGAATGTATGGTTTTATTATTCAATAATCATGCAAACAATAATACAAAAACCGATTGTCCCTTTGCTGAAGTCCACTAAAATTAATTTAGCACATATACAGTATAAATAATTAAGACATATCACGAGGGTAGGTCAAAAAACTTCTCTGCCTGACCTAGAAAGGAATGAAATCAAAATAAAAAGCATATATTATATTTCAATATAATTTCCCCCATTACCAATGCATTTATTACAACTATTAATTAAATATTCTAAACCACCAAACAATTTTTTCTTTTTTGAAACCAAATGAGCATCTATAGCCTCTTTGAGTTGGTCTTCGTCCCCAAACCACCTTTTCCAGAGGTTCTTTCTGAGATTAGGGAACGGAAGGTAGTCACTGAGGTCTAGATCTGGGCTGTGGGGAAGATGGCTGATTAAATCAAAGCTCAAGGTGTCAATCATGGCCACTACTTTACGAAAAGGTGTGTAAGTGGCAATGCAAAGGCAAGTGCAAACTGATTTGATAAACATGATATGGTATAAGTCCTTCATTTTAATCCCCTCCTTTATAGCTAGATCGAGAACTTTTATACCTCCCCTCGTAGGTAGAATCATACTATCACAATACCAATTATTATTAAATAATGATAATTATACATAATTATCTGTAAATCTTGGTCTTCAGTCAGCTGATGTATGATTTTACATCCAATACATATATACACATAAAAAGAGAGTGATTTATTGTTTAGCTTCCATTTTCTATGCAACTCTATAATTAACCAACTGAATAGATATTTATTACACACTCACACACACACACACACACACACACACAGACACATACACACATANAAATAGTATATTTTTAATTGTAATTATATTATATATAATATATTCTGGTGTATTAAGATCTGCCTGTAGAGATAAGCGTCTCTAAGGTAGCTTTAAAAACAAGTCCAGCCTTCAACATTAAATCATGACAGAACTTTCTTCCAAGATTGATTCACTGAGCCACTTTCTTCGGAATTCGCTCGTATATAAATTATGCATTCTATATTTGTTGAGCATATGTAAGTCCCATAGTTAAAACTCAGGATCTCACACAACGCTTTAAAGATTAACTTCTTTAAACGTAAAGTAGTGGTGAAAACTATATACCTGTTTTCAAGGCCTATATTGAGTATCTTATAAATTAGATAAAATTATGAGTTATTGTGCAAATGAATGGAATTTATTTATACATTTTCAAATATATACATTTAATTTTGTATAAAGAATTTTAAATTTTCGGTAAGCTCATCACTAAAAATGTTTTCTTTAGAGAACGCAGAAAATTTTTATTTTAGGAATTTATGCCAAAAAGTATTATGAAAAATTAAAGATTGTTGAAGAGACAACCTTTGCCCGGGTATTTTTTTAAATTAGCTATACAATTAAAAGGCAATTTAAGAGTAGTGAAATAATAATGGTTTTTTGTTTTTGTTTTTTTTACCGTCTTCATGATAGATATGTGTGGTTAATTGTTTTCTGCATGCTGAATTTTTTTACATAGTTTACTAGTTCTCAATTTTGATATCACATTAAACTTAATTATGGCAATTCTATATTATAATATGTGTAATCATTTACTTTTATTTGTATTCTTATGAAATTGTATTTCTACAGCCCTGAAGATAGCTTACAATGTAAGCCGTAACGTTAAAAGATAATTTTAAAAAATACATTTTTTTAAATTTGTATTTTTTGGGTCTACCTTGTACCCAACCCCAACAAAAAAAAAACATCTAATAATAATGGATTTTTGTCATATTTTAAGTACAAAATTTAATTGAAGGTGTTTTGGGGAAAGACAAATAATTATTTAATAAATAATTTCACTAAATATTTTCGTGAATTTCATATCGCCATACTTGGCGACAGTAATAGATAATAGCCATGGAAACTGTAAATTACAGCTAATTGGGATTTCACTTCTCAGAATAAGCCCTGATTAAGTTACTGCAGTACAGTTAATTGATTTGGGGTAATTGTATTTTATGTCAAAGATGTATTAATACAAATATTGAATTAAAAAACAGTTATTTTTTTTAAAGACCCCTTTATAATCAACTTTTTATAATTAAATAAAAAAATTCAAAAAGGGGTATATTTTCTCCCTCTTTGTTTACTTAAAATCTAAATGAATTGAGTTAAGCATAAAAGGAATGTTATTTGTTAGAAGTTGTTTTATTGAATGAAATATTATTTAACACCAAAGATAACCTCTAACATAGCTTCGATGATGGTGGTAACTTTAACAATTCCCTCTGCCAATTAATATTGTTCATGCTGAATATTACCTGGTCACGTAGTCTTTCGTTCAGATCGGCCCCATATGAACATCGACCAGTAATCTGTCATAAACTATAAATAAATTCCCGGGCAGATTCGCCTTCTCTCAGATGCCTACGGGCAAGAATAATCGTTCTGCGAAAACAGATAGTGATTTGGTGCAGTGTGTATTTGAAACAGATGTTAATATTCGTAAAGGTTTAAAATGANTTTTTTAAATTTGTGTTTTTTGGATCTACCTTGACCGAACCCCAACTAAAATCATCTAAGAATAATATCTACGGTCAACAAACTCTCCTTTTTAAACCTGATAATTCCTTGTCTCTTACATGCGGATGATATTCTGCCTACCAGTTGTAAATACATTTTATCAGTACTTCTGCATTTGGAATTTACAATTAATTTAAATGATGGAAAAGAATGTCCTTCAGAAACAGCAGTAAAAGGATTAAGAGGGACAAGTTAAAATTAATTAAGAATACTATTGAGATTGTTAGACATTACAACTATCTGTGCTGTGTGGGGTTCATGCCTCATCATTTCATAAACCCTATTTAAAGGAAAACTCAGCAAAGGTCGTACAATGGTTAAACATAACTGTCGTATGTTGAGGTTATCTTCGTTGTTAAATCATATTTCATGAAATAAAACAATTTCCAAGCAAGTAACATGCCTCTTAAGCTTAGCCATTATTCACTATACTAAATTATTGGCGACGAGGATTAACTAAAGTGTAAGGAATGCCACGAAGCAGAAGTCAAAACCTCAACCAGTGGCAAACAATGAAGGTATTCAAATACACACTACAAGTCAAAAGATCGACATTGACAATTTTGATCCTAACATCGTGCACTGGGAATACTATTCTCTAAGGTTGTACCTATCTGAATGTCATTGAGGAAGACGGAACCTTTTACTTATGAAAATTGGTTCACAAGATTTTAAGGTATTAGTCTATTATTTTCGCCAAGAACCTGTTCATTTTAAACCTTTACGAATATTAACATCTGTTTCAAATACACACTGCACCAAATCACTATCTGTTTTCGCAGAACGATTATTCTTGCCCGTAGGCATCTGAGAGAAGGCGAATCTGCCCGGGAATTTATTTATAGTTTATGACAGATTACTGGTCGATGTTCATATGGGGCCGATCTGAACGAAAGACTACGTGACCAGGTAATATTCAGCATGAACAATATTAATTGGCAGAGGGAATTGTTAAAGTTACCACCATCATCGAAGCTATGTTAGAGGTTATCTTTGGTGTTAAATAATATTTCATTCAATAAAACAACTTCTAACAAATAACATTCCTTTTATGCTTAACTCAATTCATTTAGATTTTAAGTAAACAAAGAGGGAGAAAATATACCCCTTTTTGAATTTTTTTATTTAATTATAAAAAGTTGATTATAAAGGGGTCTTTAAAAAAAATAACTGTTTTTTAATTCAATATTTGTATTATTACATCTTTGACATAAAATACAATTAATACTTAAAGTATAGTGCATTGTTATCTACCCCCATTAGTCATCTGCTTTCTCAAGCTGATATCATTCCTTGAGGTGGCAATAAAAGTTCTTTTATACTAAAATTTTACATTCCGTTAATGGATCGAAACAAGTAGTAATCTGAGGTTATGGTGAATGAGGCAGGTGTTCAAACCCGTGAAGTTCTTTAATTTTTTTAATGCCACGATGGGAAGGGTAAGGACAAACATTATCTAGCTAAAATAAAACTTTTTTGGTCGAACAAAGCAGGATACTGCTCAGACAACTTTGCATGCAATATTTCCATTTGTTAGCAGTAGAGTTCAGAATGCATAGTGCGCCTATCAGAAACAAATTAATCAAAATTCCACTTACAAAAAAAAAAAACCACGCAAAGCATGGACTTTTTAAAATAAATATTGCAGTTTACAGAAACCAGAAAAGCAGTCTGACTGAGATCTAACCATTGCTTATGGGTATTCGGATCTCAATATATCATATCAGATGGGGTTTTCAATAAATTTTCACAAATTTCTAACCTCATAGGTGATTGCTGAGGAGTAAATTCTTGAGGGACCAGTCTATTGCCCTTTTTCATCTCCCACATGGAAAATAGATGGCGACTAACAATATCTTTCGACACACCCTGGCATGTACTTGTGGGCAGATTTGACTCAACAGCTTCCTGCAGAACCTCATCAATATCCATTAAGGGTCACCCGCAGCCCTTCTTCCTTTCCATCACCCTATCTCCACTGCTAAATTTTTAAAACTAAATCAGCACAGACTGCTGATCAAGGACACATTCCTCTACATATTTTATAATTTCTTGAATTACTTTATAGGCTGTGATTTTTTTTCTCCGGTAATCCCTTAAAATTTGTAGGACACTCATGTTTCTTCTTTGAAACAAATAACTAAATCGAGACTATTTTGAAGAAGAATGGGATTTAACAATTCTTAGAAATTGTTTTAAAGGGATTTTAAGTATTGATAAGTATTAATAGGATTAAAACATTTACAGTCCTATGAAATTTTGAATTTGATAAACGGTTATTTATTTATTTTTTTATACAGCTCTTTATATTATCAACAGTACTGTAATTTTATTGAAACTACCTGAACTAAAATTTAATTACAAGAGAAAAAGTTTCTCAACCTAGACAATAAAAGCCCAGTTAGTAATTTGGATATTGAATCAAAAAAATATAGGCCCCTATAATTTTCTACATTATTTTTTTTCTCCAACAATGGAATAGAATTTATGAATTTTTTGGGCAACCAAGAACAGTAACTGATTTCCGAATATAATAAAAAAATTAGGAACCATTTCCAAAAAATATTGATGGGTGTTATTGATGAATGACCAGAAGCTTCATCATCTGGTCACATCTTCAAAATACGTAAAATGCAACTTAAATTCTCTAACTATGGCTTGATCATCATAAATAGACTGAAAAAATTTGTAGAGGCAAATTGAAGATTGGGATTTGGTAATTCATTAGTGTTTAAACCTTCTATTTCTCCAATTGTCTGATTATTAGGATACTTGTAAATTTGCAATTATCCTCAAAACTTAAGAATCCTTATATTCAATAAGTTTCTCATAAATATTGTTAAAAAATTCAGAATTATTTTCTTGCACAGGGTTATATAAAATGTGAAAGCCGATAAGTAAAGGTTTCTAATATATAACCGATAATTTTTATTTAGTCTTCTGTAAATATTCAAGCAAGCAATTGATTTTGGATGGCATTCATTATCCTACAAGGCCTGTTGAGTCTAGAATTATCAAGGGATAAGTGGTTGCTAGAAGACTGGAAGATTAAATTGAGTAGGTAATTCAAAGGTTTTGGTTCTCCTCTATCTTTGCTTAATGGAGAGACATTTTATTTTCTAAATGTCTTAAAAAATATTCGTCATGCTTTGTCCATTTTAGCTTATGAATATTCTTGTAAAGCTGTCATTTCGGTTTTAGTTCATTTTATTTAATTTTTTTTTAAACTCTAGAACTGAATTCAATAAATCATACAACAAAGGGCAGACATCAATCGTAGAATAACACTGTTTACCTAAATAACTAAACTCTAAAATGATTTTAGTTGGGGTTCGGTCAAGGTAGATTCAAAAAACACAAATTTAAAAAAATGCATTTTTTAATAAAGGATTATCTGCCAATGTTTCGGCTTACATTGTAAGCCATCTTCAGGGCTATCATGAAGATGAGAGAGGACGTCCTGTCCCTAAGTTCACATTTCCATGACTGAATTTTGGATCTACCTTGACCGAACCCCAACTAAAATCATCTTAGAATAATATCTACGGTCAACAAACTCTCCTTCTAAATAACTAAACTTCCCCTCTCTACCCTTTCAACAGAACCAAAACATTATTATTACACAAATTTACCAAGTTCTTTCCCATCTGATTAATGATTTTATTCTTAAATGTCTTGAGGTGGTCCATTATTTCCAGAAGTAAAATACACTGCTCTATAATTCGACTCTCACCAATTCAAAAGGAATAATGTTATTTCTTTACTATTTAAAATACATTTCTTCATTATTTAAAATATATAATATAATTTTACTCTCCAATATAAATCTTGCATTTATGAGTCCAATTAAAAGAAATGATGTTTGCTTAGTAGTTAAAATATCCGATATTTGTGAATATTGAATGTCCCATGAGTTACCCATATACAACGGAAAAATAATAATTTGTATATGGCTTTTTTTAAATAATATTTATTCAGAGCCATTGTCTTTAATAATATTTAAATTCTGATTAAAATGCAAATTTTTTCTAAATTTCAAATTTTAAAAAACCATCCTTAAACCTTCCACAGCAAAACACCTCACCCGAAACCCATTTTAGGCTGAATTTATCAAGTAAAAATTCAATAAATAAATGTTTCCGAAACTAAAAATATACCACATCTACATAAAATATTTTTAAAAGACAAGTTCTTCGTTTGTCACTAAGCCACAAACAATGTAGCTAATAGGAAGCAGACCATTAAATCCCTATGCCAAGATCTAATTAAGAAGTCCTCCTTATCATTAAATTACTGATCACGTGACGAGTTTCATCTCAGAATCTCTATTGCCAACTACATTCCTGGAGACCAATCCACATTCCAAAATCTAGTTCAATCCATTCATAAAAAGATTATCAAAAATCAAATTAGTTCAAACATTTTCAAATACCTCTTGAGATATCTTCTTAATTTGGAGTAAACTGTAACTCATAAATCGAACATTATGTCTGCAGAGTATAACCTCTATACATAGAGTATAAATTTATGAATTTAATTATGATTAGTTAGGTATAGCATTTCCTCCACTTTTCCTTATTGACTAGCAAAACCTCGTCCCCTTTATTCTCATTGTTCTCTTCAGTTAGTAAATACATTTCATCATTCACTCTATTTTTTATCCATCTTTAATTAACATCTTTAAGTCTCTCAGAATTTACTAGAGAATAATGTTAGTATGGTTTCTTTATTTATTTTTATTGTTATTTTGTATACAATTAAACAAAATATCTTAGAACAATTTAAAATATAAGCTTCATATACACAAAAAAAAACCAACAATAAAACAATAAAAAAATATCACAGAACTTATAAAAGTAATAAAATATTATTTTCCTATATACTATTTTTTCTTTAGAATATAATTTACATCACCCATTTGCCACAGTAACGGTAACCTAAAGCAAAATAGTTATTGGGCAAATGGTAACTTCCAAAGCTATGAGATTAGCTCAACTTATATATCTCATCAGCTACAGGGTACCTTGTCATTGAACCTTATTAAGGAATAGAGCTGATAAATTAAATGTTACATTGTCAGAAAGTGACCTTAAAAGATATCAAATTTGGATTGTCTGACTTTCAATTCTTACTTTTAAAACACAAGTGAGTAGTCACCAATACATAACTACTGTTTTAAAATAAATATGAGGTAAAAATAGAACTCTCCAGCTGAGGACGAACCCCGAGCCTCTCACTTAAGCTGCAAATGTACACCAAATTCAAAAGGTCTTACCCCATCACAGTTCATTCTAGTTTCTCTCAAATCCATAACTTATAAGATTGCTATATAAGATATTAAATTTAATCTAAATATTTCTTTATTTTATTATCAAATCTTACTTGTAGGACCCATTTAACCTAAAACATAAGTTTTCATGAAATAATTGAAAGATCATGTGGATCAAGTTGACATTTTGGATAAATTAATCCATATTCCTCAACAGATAAAGAAATTAAGTAATTAATTATTTTTTAAAATAAAATTAGAAACTTTTTCNAAAAAAAAAAAAAAAAAAAAAAAAAAAAAAGTTCATATCAACTTTATCCACTTGAGCCTTCAATTTATAAATTTCTACTAATAAAAATGAATGTTTTAATAGAATGAGCTATGGCTTAGTGTACAACTTCTGGTAGTGTTAGAAGCACACTGGTGACAAGTGCATAAAATCCTTTCTAGAGTTTATTTTATTTTCTCAAGTACTAATAAGTACTTATTTCATACATCATCCAAGAGTAACTGATGTTCATCGATTTTCAAGAATGAGAATTGAAAATAAAGTTTTTGGATTTTGATTAAATGACTTGATTAAAATAAGTATTCTTTGAGGATTTTGAGAAATTGAAATTAATGAGAAAGTAGAATGATCTCTGGCTAAAGACCTTATGCACTTTCAGTCAAATAGTAAGAGTTCATGACTAAGGATTTAATATCTAGCTGGTGAATTCATTTTATTTTTGCAAATATTATTTTATATAATATTTGAGTTTATATATTGTCAATTATAGAAATGGGACATTTGTGAAGAGGAAAAACTGCCTAAATAATATAGATAATTAATAAAAAATTCATTCTAAACCCCAACGTTCAGAGGGTTCTGGAAGTTCATTATGATGGAAAGGAGTTGCTGACATCCTTCTGCGGGCTGCTTCCAGCCGTTCAGGATCAAGGGAGATGTACTGAGCATCAGTGTCCCCCTTACTCAAGCAATACTTAAAGTGTTCCTCAATTTCCTCTGGATAGAAATACTCAAGCGCATTGTAGGGGCATGGAACTTTTCTGCCCTGAAACCAAAGACTTAAAATTAATTATTTATTGAATAGATAAATGTAAGAACTGAATATCCTTACAAAATAATGCTAAATTGTAATTATAAAAATATCTAAGTAAAAAAAAGAAGGATTAAATGATGAGATTTATCACGCTAAAAAATTACTTAGAAGCACCAGGTCATTTAATAAGGGTCTCACTGAGAGGCATATGATGATATTTATGTATATTAATAATGGATTAATACAAAAGCTCTAATGATGCTATTAATTAATGACTAAAATACACAAATATTAGGTTTTAAAAACAATTACATACTTTTAAACAAATATACTCAATAGATTTATAGATAGATCTTTATTCTAGAAATCCTCTACAGGAATTTGGATAATTAATATAAGTAATGTAGCTAAATCTACAAATAAATTATAAATACTTTGAATTAATAAACTAACAAGAAGAAAATTTTAATACTTTAACCCCTCTTTTTTTGGTACAAATTTTGTTAAAATAAGCAAAACATATTAGTGTTTTGAATATGAATGTAAAGGACTAATATATAAAAGTGAATGACAAAACTTAATTAAAAAACCATAGATAGCAATGAGAGCAGAAGATATGACCACAAAAGTTTGCTCTATACTGGCTAGGAAGGAAGAGTGGGGGAAGCGCTCACCCATCGTAGCTACATTTGTAAATTTCTTCATTAATGCATTCCTCTTAATATTTTATAGAAAACAACATTTTATGCTAATTATATCCTATAAACTTCTTCATAAGGCAAATAACAACCAAGATATGATTATAAATGTTGGTACCCTTCTAAACCCTCCTCCCCTCATCATTCCATTGAACCAAAAATGAGTAATTTTTAAGGCTCGCAATAAAAAGCTGAAATATAGAATTTGATATCTAATATTTAAAATTTGAGGTCCTGCTAAACGCTTGATATTACATTCTTAAATATCTCTCTCAATAAGTATTTTTTAAACAAATGTAGAATATAAATGTTATAAAATTACATTTTACTCCAACTCTTTTCAAGCATTTTTTTCTAATGCTAATAATGAAAAATATATAAAAATTGTATATTTGATCCCTCCTAAACTAAACTTCCACATGACTGATTCAGCTATTAACAAACTCGTACAATGGTTTGTAAAAAGAAGTTTGAATATCGAATATGGTTTTATTATTTTAAAAATTGTAGACATTAAAACACTTGCAAACAAATATATAAAGGGTCTATGAAAAAAAAACAAAAAAAAACTGTTTTTCAACAAACAATATGTCTCATTATCTTTGACATAAAATATAATTAATAAGTTCACGAGTACTTGTGGGCAGATTTGACTCAACAGCAAATTAAATTCCACTTGAAATAGAAAATTTTAATAGTTGTTAATAATAACACTTTTATGTACACAAGTTATTAAATATTTAAATATATTTAAAGACTTTCTTTTAATTTATTTTAAGATATTCACTTATTTGAAAGGTTAACACGCCATTTTTAATCTGTAACAATAATAAATTTAAAAAAAACTAAATCTAAGTTCAATTTTACTTTTACCATTATACAGGTAAAATATATTTAGCTTAGGTCCTAAATCCTTAAATCCCACAAACAATAACTTGAACAACTTGGTAAATTAGACCCATTAATATCCTTCTAACCCTTTCTAAAATTTTTGTAAAAGCATTTCACTAAAGGCTTGCGTTATAGTTAGAAAATAAAAAGATATTTTCAGAAAGTCAATATGGTTACAGAACAGACAAAAAGGACAGTCAATGCTTTCATCAAGGCTGCTGATATTATTCGAACGTTACTGGATAAAAGGAATAAAAGGTTCCAACCTTATTTGCTGATTTACTAAAAGCCTTTGATCTCGTCAAGCATAGCATTATATAAGGGGAAATTCTAATGGTTTGATAAAATCATACATTTCAAAGAGAAAAAGTGTTGTGATAAATAACAGTAGGTGTGGGGCACTGGCTTAGTGCAGAGGGATCCATTGAAGACTTCTAAATCAGGTGTATAGAATAAGGAGCAATCAGTAGTAGAAACACGTCAATTTCAGTTTTGGAGGGGAATCGCCAAATATAAAACTAATTGCAGGTAAGATAGAAAGGTGATGCGCAAAATAAAGAAAACAGCCTCAACTTAAATTAAACAGCACTGAGTTCACTTTAATAACAAAAGTTTGTAAAAAGAAGTCTATATACCTAAATTTGCTTTCATTATTTTAAAAATTGTGTTTAAAAAAAGTGCATACATATGTGTGTGTGTTTGATGGATAAAATTTTAAACTAATCATATTTTTAGCTTCTCCAATGCAGGATTGATAAAGATCTGTTGAAGTAATTCAAAAGTGGTGTCATACTACTAAAGTGAATAGCATGGACTCAGTGGGAAATGTGATAAATAAGGACTCGAAGCTATTTATGTATCTGAGAATATATTCATAAATTTTAAAACAACAGTCCTTTAATTCAGTGATAGTCATTCAACAAACTTCTTTTTTTTTTCATGGTTACAGTTCATTTTACCCTATTTCCTTTGAACAATAGAGCAAAAGGATGTTATTGTTTGTTTTTTTTGTTTTTTATTTATTTATTATTATTAATATTATATTTTATAAAAGTTTTAACAATCAAATTTCTAAATTTATTATTAAAAATTAATAAGTTGGATTGTAATATTATTAAGTCTGTATATTGTTTAAAATAATTTTCTTTATGCAAGCACATGGGAATATTAAGTAACAGATATAATAACAATACAGCACTGTAACATAATACTGGGAAAAATATACAATGTAAATAAGACTACCTGGTAAGTTTTCACACATTTCACAATGTGATACTGCAATTTTCTTCTGGAGACTCGGTGTTCCTTCACAAATGGACATGGTACTAACTCATTCATATCCATCTGAAAAATTGATTCAATTAAAATATATTTTAAAAACCTAAATACATAAAAAATTTTTTGTTTTCTTTTCTTCATTGAAAAATTAAATTCTCTTGACAATTAGTATATAAATTAGTCGATGTTTTTTTGTTGGGGATCGGCCAAGGTTGATCCAAAAAAAATACAATTTAAAAAAAGTATTTTTTTATTATCTGCCGACATTTTGGCTTACATTGTAGGACTATCATGAAGGCAAGAGGGAACGTCCCGCCACTTGGATTAAATGTTCATGATAGTCATGAACATTTAATCCAGGTGGCACACACATTCACATAAACACAAATTTTTAGTTAGAAATAAAGACAAATGTATAGAACATAATCGTGAACTTAGGACAGAACAAGAACACAAAAGGCAAGAAAATGAACATAAATAACCAAATTTAACAATAGACTCACTTTAAAAAGAAATGTCATACACATGGAACTAGAAAAGAGCTATATGATTTACAAAAAGCTTTAAACAAACAAAAAACAGAAAAGCTCTTGGACACAAAACCATAAACATAGAATTAATAAAATATAGTGGTTTATTATTTGAAATAAGAAAACTACTGATGCTGAATAAATGTTGGAGAAAGAAAAAAAAACAACAGATGAATGAAAGGCAGATGAAGTGATATCACTATATAAAATAGAAGAACAAACTACGGAAGAAAACAGGGGTTTGTATCATAAAAACCTAAATAAAAAGTTTATAGTCTTATGTATAAACTTAATTGAAATTTGTAAATTTTATTTCAGCTTCATTATTTAAGATTTTTTTTTAATTGAATATTTTATACTATTTGATCTATAATTACAATAAACTTCCTCTCAATAAGGATACAGAAGAAAGTTCTCTCTCAATTCACTCAACAATGAGGAAAACTACACAAGTGTATCATTATCAATTTTATTTAAGTTCTCATTTTATGCAAGAAGAACTTTTCCATATTTACCGTGTTGACACAACTAATGATTATTCAAATTTTGAGCAGAAATCACTGCCTACATATATGGGGTGTGTGGATGTTTATAACTATATATGTGTGTGTGTGTGTGTGTGTATACACTTTTTACTTATAGTTGGCTTTATAGACCCTCATTTGCACTTGGCCAGACCTCAGACATCTATAACTGCCTTAGGCCCACTAATAGACGCATTCAGATTGACAATTGGGCATTTATTCAGAAGCAGGTTGGCTGGAATCAATTCGGGGGGCTGTCATCCTTTTCAGGAGGGCAATACCATTCCTGTCGTGGAAATGAACAGACTAGCCTTCAACTGGTACACTGGAGCCATGACTATAACATACTCTGGTATGGAACTAAATGTTTAGAAAAATGACTATGGCATCCACGATTCAATCCACCCAAGTTAACAACTGCACTTCATAAACACACACATACACACAAATAATGTGAGTAAAAATATCAACCAATATTTCTACTGAACCAAAGAAACAAACCCTAGATCATTACTTCAGTGGTTTTGTCGATACTCAGATTAGTTCAATAAAGAACCTGATTTACTCATTCCCGATACATTCTTCTCCCTGCATTTCTATTTTTTTTATTTTCAGAAGGGCCAGCGTTTCATATTACAAGAAAAAATATGAGCTTTGAGTGAAAAATTGTTGACAAGTTAAATTTGTCTGAGTACCCACAGTTAACCTAACTTTTTTTTGTCCAGCAACAATCATGATAAATATTATCAGCAATAAATACAAACAACTACAAAACAGTTTAAATGACATGAACATAACAAAAGCTAACTCAAAACCGAAAAAAAAAAACTACGGTCACTAGTAAATACTTGTAAATTAAAAACAAAACTTTCTTAAAAGGTAATACTTTTTTAAGAAAAACATTTTCACAACTGAACACGTCAATTAATCTACACAACTTAATATAACAAGGTAGAGAGCAAATGAATTACAATACAGTAAAATTGCAGATTTTAACCAAAAAACTAAATTACTTACGTTAAACTAAGTTAAGTAAAGTGAAGTATGTATTACAAAAAGTAAACCCAAAAACTAAAATTGTAAATTTCCTGTTACCGCCTAAATAAGGTCTAAAGGTTCTTAAATATGTTCATAGAGATCAAATACGTATTTTTATGACGTCATAAAAGAACAATTGAAATTCATAATTTAGAAATGATATTTCTTTCTTATAAAATTACGTTGTAAAATTGTTTCAGAATTTTGTTTAAGCCTAGGAAATTATCATACTTGCAGGAAAGGGACTTATTCAAACTGTTTTTTGAAACTTTTATGAACGTCTTATCAACAGATAAATTGTTCCAAATAGATTTTTGACTGCTTTGTTCTCACGTTTGTGACATTTGAGTCTCCTATTCCTGTTTGCAAAATTTTTCTAGAAAGTAATCCAGGTGGAAAATAACTACTGTATGTCTACCAATATATATAT
>KZ807671.1:107138-136409 GCA_000696205.2 Oncopeltus fasciatus | reverse complement strand
TATTTTTTTTTTTTTTTTTTTACTAACACGTCAATTTCAGTATTTGAGGGGAATCATCAGATATAAATCTACTTACAGATAAGGTAGAAATGTGATGCGGAAAATGAGAAAATTATCCTCAACTTGAATTAAACACAGCACTAGGTTCACTTTTATACAGTTGTTAACAATATGTCTAAATATCAATTTTGTTTTCTTTAATTTTAAAAATCAAGAACCAAATCAAAACAGAAATATGTACTGAGAGTAGACTTTACCTTATCAGTCTAAAATTAATCCCATGTCCCATTTCACTTTTTGTCGCTTTTAAAATGAAGTTGGACTTCAAGTTCTTCTATTTTATTTTATCTTTTCACTTTTCATTCTCTAGTGATGACATTAGGGGGAAGCCGTCCTTCACTTATTAAATTTTCATAAAACTAGAAATTTTTCTCCATAAATGCTCTTTATATCAAATGTTTAGTTTTCAAAATGTTCTGCCAATTGGTAATACTTAATATCCAACCCCATCGGCGATAAATGCCCTATCTTGTACCTAATTTTAGTTTTCACCATACAATTAGTGCTTGTATTTCTTTATAAGCGAAAAATATTCAGTTTTTTTCGAATGGCTTGCGATTTTCGTTTCTTCCAAAAGAAGTATACTATAGAACAAAATTTCATAACCTTGCGAAATAATTACAGTTCCTCGTCTGAGAACTCCTTTCTTTAAAATAATAATCAACATTTTCTTTTTTTTTTTATTACTTTATTCACTGCTTAAGGTATCCAATCTTCCCTTTAATAGTTACATTTTTCTTATGAATAACATTTTTATGGTATTTTATTATTAAATAATATTATATTATTAAAGGATATTTATTCCATAATATCAAGATAACAGTTAATTCGTTCTTCTAATCTTTTTAGAATGAACTAGCAACATCTTTAACACCATACTAATGTTTAAGTCGTCCACTAAAAATAGTCAATTTAACATTTTTTTAATGTAGTTTAAATAAACTGTAAATTTTTCAATCAATTTTAGACAAATTTGGACTTTAACTTTATTGTGTCCGACACCGAAATTGTTATCCATTTCATGGCGTCTAAATGACATATCCAACATTTTTATGTTTGACTAATTTATTTTATTTAGTAATATGCCATCCCCGCAAACAAATTTCTTTTTGTGTGGGGCTCTGGGTTACTGGATTCTACAAAACAAAAATCAGTTTATTATAAAAAGCGCGGGATTTAATAACAGCATAGTGACGTAATCAAGAAGAGTAGGCTATAGGCGACAAGTACATGACTTGTCTAGGAATTAATATTTTTTTCCAGTTTACAATATGAAAATAACTTAGTCCAGCGATGGCCTAACAACCTCATTGTTGTGACTTCACAAAATAGGGTAGGTGTATATACATTATTCCAGTTTCCTGAAGGAAATGCCACCATGTTCTTGTCCGAGGGATAATTTTTGTTACTAAAATGAAATATTTTAATGTTGCCGAAATTATAGCAAATCTATCAATTTATCAAGTCAACTAATTACAACAATTTTTATTTAACCTTCAAATTTATCATTTAAATGCACAAGTGCCAAACCTCACTTTAGCAGAAGAAAAATATAAAACCATGAATATTGCCCCATCCCAAAACTATACCACTAAAAATGAAAAAAAACAAACAACTAAAAACAATATCAATGGTGTACTGGTGTATTAATAAATTTTTTCAGCTCTCCTCTTCCCTGCTTATATATACCAATGTGTCTAAAAAGGACGAGGAAGTCAGTATTTGAATTTATCATAAAACTGTGTCATATATTTTTCTTACCATTAGTTTCAAGTATGTATGCAGCATAGGGGCTCATCATGCAAAATCTATTGACAAGAAATTTAAAAAAAATATTTAAGATAGCTTTCTGACATTATATGATGCAGATTGGAAATATAAACAATCATAAATTCATTTAGACGTCCTGTCCCTAAGTTTCCATGACTGAGTAACATTGGCAGATAATCTTTTACACTTTTTTAAACTTGTATTTTTTTTTTGGATCTACCTTGACCGAACCCCAACTAAAATCATCTAATAATAATATCTACGGTCAAAAAACTCTCCTTTTGATTAAGAAACAAATTTTATATTTTAAAAGAACAAAACTGTCGAAATTAAACTAGCAAAAAAATAAAACACTGAATGCAAAATAGACATTTGTAAAGGCAATAATAGTTGATTTTTTTTTAAATTATAGGCATGACAACATTCTGTAACAACGACTTCAATAAAAATAAACACATACTTTATTCATATAACAAATATTTCTTCTACAAAATTAACTTCCATTAGACTTTTTCTTTTCTCTTCTCTTTTTAACATCCTATATTAACAAAAGAAATTTGAATTTAAAAATGAATATAAATAATAGATAAAAGTTAGAATATAATTATGAATGTGATTTTGACTGAATTTTAATACATTTATCCCTTTTTTTCATTTATAAATATTAATTTATAAATGGTTTATTATCCCACGTAAATTTTAAACAGTTAATGAGAGGGAATAGAATAAAAAATCTATCTGTCCCAGCTAGGACTTGAACCAGGATCTCCTACTTTCCGGGCCGGTATGCTTCCATTCCTTTTTTTTTGTAGCCTCTATTTTTTTATTATATACATATACATCACGGTACTCTAGCTGTGCCAGTGTACCGGATTTTTAGGCTTGAAATTTCTATTACTATATCTTATATTTAAAGGTTTTTACAATAGCTTAATGTTACATTATTCTAATTTTACATAATAGGAGGGCGAGGGGCCCTCATTGTTACAACTTCCATTACACCACCGGGACGAGCCTGATAACTTATTAAATTCCGAACACACTAGCGAGAGCCTAACCCACGAGAAAGATGAATACATCGTCTTATGCTCGAAGGAGCTGACATTGTCTAGCTATTTATTGACTCTCGTTATTTACTTTTTTAATTTTCATTTATAAATATTGATTTAGTTATGGTTTATTATCCTACGTTCTAGTGTGTTGGGAATTTAATAAGTTATCTGGCTGGACGAGCCAGGTGGTGTAATAGAAGCATACGGGCCCGGAAATTAGGAGATCCAGGTTCGAGTCATGGTTGGGACAGATAGATTTTTTATTCTATTCCCTCTCATTAATTGTTTATACTTCTTTTTATTTTGTATGTTCACTGCACTCTCTATCCCACCTGTTCTTGATTACTATAAATATATATATTCACAGTGTCTCTTCATCAGATTGCGTAAAATGACAATTACAATTAACTTTATAGCATTATCATTAGTATGTTTAATTGTGAAATTTTTTTCTTTGTAATTTTAGTTTCATATTTAGCCTGTTTGTCTCAAAGGGGTATATTTCGGTTACACTTAGGAAAGNTTTATTTATTTATATTTATATCTGAATTCTTTTATTTTCATTTCTATGTCTTTTGTAGAAATAATCTAAATAACAGTATTTTTTAATGAAAATATGTTGTTTTTTTTTACACAGGACATGCATGATCTAAGCTTTTCAGAGTTTAATTATAGATGGATATTTTAGATGGGAGTAAATGTTGAAATTCAACTCACAAGCTGGAGAGGTTCAATGATCATAAGAGTACCTCGTACCGACCAATATCTTAGATATTAATCTTATTCGTAAATTTCTTTATCAACAAGCGTTTATCGTAAAAATGGCTTAGAATATAAACTAGAAAAGATTATTTTGGAAAGAACCATATTTTTTGTTTTTTCAATGTAGGCTAAATGAAGATCAGTTGAAATTTTCGAAAGTCCTGTCATAGAACCAAAATGAATAACAATATTTCTATATTGTTAAGAAAAATGAGCATTTTCTTAAAAATCTATGCGGATTAATTTGCAAATTAAATTTCCAATGTGCCAAACTTGATGTATTTAGCCAGGCAGGTCCTCTTTTTACTCCTATCCCCCACTATATTGTTCAAATATATACTAAAATATTTTTAGTTATGAACGAACTTATTTGTATTTGGCACAAGCTCTCTTCGCTTCCTACCAGCTTGGCAACTACAAATTTTTCGTAGCAAGTGTCCCGCAGGTTTTGGTCTATCTTGGTGTTGACCTAATTAAAATCCAGATCAGTACCTTGGGTGTTTAGAATATGTTGGTTCACTATAGTTTCTTTCTCTATGATCCACTGTTATTTTACCTGAGAAAAAAAAATAAACGATACCGAAACTTTTACCCATTTCTTAACATCAATTTGTCATAGCCCAGAACGTTTCTATGATTTGTTTTATCCCCTTTGATTTCACATTCCTATAAACAAAACTTCGTTTAAGGGAAGAAAACAAGAAGAAGTAAGGTGAAGTAGGAATCCGTATATGAATGTGATGGCCATAAGGAAAATCGAAATAAAGTCTAAGAATTCCAGAAAGAACAACAAATTCAATGATTTTGAAAAAGCCTTTTACAAACACTTAGTTTGATTTAATTAGACACCCTCTTTTCTACCCTTCAGCTTGGCAGGGTTTATGCACAAAGAGCTATTGTATTTATGAAATAATAAGAAAATAATGATTGAAATAACTGTCACGCAGAAGCTGCGCAAATTAAGCTAATTCCTCAGTTTTGTTGATGAGGAGTACTTGTATTCTACCTTTCCATCTCATATAATTCTATAGACATATATAAGCCTTTTATTATTAAACAAATCTGTGTTGTTTCATTACTGTAGACTGAATGTTATGCCCTTTGCAGGGAAAATACTTTGTATTTGCAATCAACATTCAAGTTATCCCCCACTCCCATTCGATTTTACTCAATAACCAACTTAGCCTCATACTTTACATTTAAAAGCAACAAGCAAATTTTCATAAGAAAAACAAGTAATTTTGATAATAAACCGTAAAATTACAGTTATGATACAAGTCATAATCATTCATTTGCTAATATAGAGAAAGTGTAGGGACCTTATCAAGGTCATAGCTTGTGTACATGAAAGAAGGAGACTGGGTCTCTTTAGAGCGTTCGTTTTCCGTCAGGGAGGGCAAGTTGACTTGCTGGTTCCTCTTCAGGAGGTAGATCCTCTTAATAAACTCATCGCTGCCAGACTGAGGTGGAACGTATCTTGTGGCCTTAGGATAACTGCAACATAACCTTTCTTTAGAATACATACATAAAATAGTTCTCTTTAATAATTAGTATTAATTTATATACTTTATTACTCTAGAATATTGTTTTTGTATCAGCTATTTTAAAAGATAAATAATAATGAAGACAAATTATTTTGTCTTTCTTTACAGAATCGTTTAAATTATAGTCCTGTATGAACCTGGCCTTAACATCGATATAGCTTATGCAGTTGTCAGATACAATTTTATCTAAACCAGTTTGTCAAGGTTGCTTCTTTAAAGAAAGTAGTATGTAAGCTAACCTCGCCCACCCTCGCAAGGAAATTGTACCGAAAAAAGGTGCTGTTATTGTGGGGCTTGATGATTCAAGTGCAGAGGATCAAATCTCACTGAACAGAATTCCCGTCCGCTGTATGTGTCTGAGCAACAAAAGCATCAAACTTAAGCAAATATAGGTTGCTATGTCTATAAACTTTTAAAGGCATTAAATTGATGAACAATAGTTAAATAAATCCACTTACTGCGAGCCTACTTTGTACCATTCGGTTTCCTTCAGTTGACTTGAGTCCCAACGTCTGGATTGATCTAACATAAATACATTACGGAATATTATCATGATCTCCTCTGGTACATTTATCTTTGATTTCCAGGTTTCTTTATACTGGAACTCTCTAATTCTGAAAACAAAAGTGATAATTTGTAAATAAGCAAAAAAAAATTTAAAACAATAATCATATACACCATTAATCTTGCCTGGGTATAATAATATCACACGTTTTGTTCTAAAAAATTGTAATTTATTAATCAATCTATAAATGTTTCCTATAATAGGTTATTAATTATAAAGAGGTTAGTTAAGAGACTGTCTTTGCTGGATATAAGAATTAGTAGATGATATATAGATGAAAAATCAAAGGAGTGCACTGGGTGACTGGAATACCAGATAAAATAAATATGAAAGTTTTGGCAAAGGTCTATAGAAAAATTATATTTAGATTTAAATGTACTAAAATCATTTAAGTAATCCTCCAAAAAGTGAATAGACATTTTCCGACTGTATTTTTGGCAAAGTACCATAGAAAGTAAATAGATATTCATGTTAAAACACACACGTTTTAATTTAAATTTTCCTCCAAAAATTTATTGACAATTTTCAATGAATGAAGATTTTTTACAATTTTTCAATACATTATTTTTATAACCTTTATTTACATATTATATTCTGTTAAAAATAAATAAAAACATTTTGTAATTTGATTACAATGAATTTTAAATAATAAATGACATTAATGAAAGCTTAGGCAGACGCGAGATTTTATAGGTACTTGACCTCGGAAGGTATTACTGACTGTCTTTAGTGGTAAAGACAGGTAATGGCATGTCCAGAGACTCGTCAGTCTCCATGGTATTGGATAGGTCTGAGGGGTCTAAATGAGGAGTAAATGTTTGCTTGACTCAGAAGAGTATTTGGTAAGTTTTGGTTTAAGATTAGCCATACATATGCTTTGCTGAAGGCTTATGGTAAAGGAGTGTACAACACCATCTAAATCGTCTGAGGTTTTCAGAGAAATTCCGGGGTCAAGAGACTCTTCTATGAGAGTTCTGAACAAGGTCCAGCCAACTGGACCATTAATGAGGGAGGGTAGCAATTGTTTTGGAATAGAGGTCAAGGATAACGTAAGGAGGACTGGGCTGTGGTCAGAAGAGAGTTTGTTTAAGGTAGAAGCAGAATAATTAAGAGGATTAAGGTTTTTGCAAATGAAGGAGTCCAGGATATCATGAAGGCGGTTTATGTCAGAGGGCCAATAAGTGGGAGAGGAAGGACTAATTGTGGAGAGGTTTTCAGATGATTCTGCAATATATAGAGATCGACCACGAGAGTTGGTCATTCTCGATCCCCATTGCTAGTGTTTCGCATTATAGTCTCCATGGGCAAGGAAAGGGGGACCAAGGTCTTTGAGGAAAGTGGAAAATTCTGGAGTAGTGATTGGCTTATTTGGAGGACAATACACTGCTCAATACATTCAGCAATATTCATTGAATTAATTAAGATTTCATATATTGAGTAAATTATTACAAGAACTATTTTATAAAGAAATATGAAAGCGGGTTTAGACTAATATTTTCCCTCCAGGAAAGTCAAGCTATTTACTATTTACATTGGTACACTTTGACGCGATTTTTAAATTTGTCAAATGTAATTTTATAACATTTTTATTATATGTGTATAAATGAATAAATTAATATAAATAAATGCTTTTAGGAATTTGCAATGGAAAGCCTAAATACTGAATTTGGTATCTATTTTTTTTAAATACAAGGGCCCATTTAAAAAAAATTTTTTTTATTAAAGCCATTTATTAAAAAATATTTGCCAATGAAGAAATTTATTAATGTAACTATGATGGGTGAGAGCTTTCCCCACTCTTCTCTACCAGACAGGTAAGAGCATAGTATAGTGGTCATACTTTTTACGCTCGTTCTTTTTAGCTTTCTGCTCATTGTAAACTCCATATTTACACCCATGTTTAATGAAACATGATTAAAAGGTCCTGTGTGACAAACATTTTTTTTGGGGGGGGAGGGAAAGTTTTTCTTTTATTTATTGTTAAATAAATAGTAATTTAATAGAAGTACTTGTATACTTTTTTTGATTGTTTGCAAGAAAAGGCATGGTTCCAGTGAGCATGATGAATAAAACTACTCCAAAAGCCCAGACGTCACTCTTTATTGGATCATATGGTTTGGATGAAATTATTTCAGGTGAAGCATAATGCTTTGTTCCACAAAATGTCGACAAATCTTGAGCTTTACCTTGTAAAATTAAATAAATTATCTTCATAAATATATATACCAATTAATGTATAAAATTATTATAAGATGATATAATATCTTACAAAAAAAAAAAAAATTATCTCATGCAATGTGTAAAACAAAAATAAGGAATAAAAGGAATTCAAAAATTACTTTTTATTATTAACTTAATTTTAATAATAAAATATAATAATAATCTAATTGAGAATTTAGCTCATTCTCAACACAACTATGGCATAAGATTTCCTAATTTGAATAAGTTATTTTTAGGAATGATAAATCATACCATTATCATGGTTGTATATCAGTAAGATATTGGTATGCTTTATAAATGCATAAAGAATCATTCATTGATTTTGTCATCACCTCTCCTTTAAAAATGATTTATTGCACAATGAATAAATAAAAGATATATCAAATAATTTCTGAGTGATATTAAAAACATTAGAATATAATATTTAACATCTCTAGAAGCTGCTCTATATAGAAATGGGTTAATTTACTGGGAATCAAACTGTTCTAGAAAAAAATTGATTAAGTGATTCAATTTATTTATAGGATCCATAACAGATATAAATAAAATATTTTAACAACAAAATAAATTCTAGCATTACATTCCCAGTCCCAACATTTCCAAACAATTACAAACTTATACTTTACTAATTTAAAAGATATTAAGTAGTTATTTAGAAATTTAAAAAATGCCACTTAAATATCCATGAGGGAAATATATTTTTCCCAAAGTTTGTATTCTCATGTACTCATCTTCAAATTCTCTCTGTATAGACTCAGCTATAATGAGACCTTGGAGAAGGAAGTAATTTTCAGAAACTATGTGGAGAAAGATTTTATTTACTTAAACATACCCATTTGTTATTAATTAGTGTGATTCATATAAATTAGAGATGAACAGTATAAGTTCAGTTTTTCTTAGTGCATGTTGCAGTAAATATATTTCACAGTTAAATACATGACAATAAATTAATTGAAATAAATTTGTAAAAAAAATTATAAAATCTTTTAAAATGTTTTTTTTTTTTTTTAGCAGACACTCAAAATCTATGGGCTCATCTTCAGAGCCCTAGAAGAATCTTCTAGTGTACCCACAGAGTTGTTAATTCTGTTTAGTTGTTTTTAATGACTCTAAATAATTAATAAAAATTTTTTTTTTGTTTAACTCCTTTTTGGCAGTGCTTGTGCCAAATTTCCAGATGAAATCCCTTTGAAATAAAGAAATATTTTCTAGTTAAATGATATAACCAAAATTATATGATGTGTTAATAAAGCAGAGATCTTAAATTCAAGTTTAGAGTTTTTCCTTTTTTTTCAGTTTAAACATAGTTTTTTTCATTAAATTTCTTTAAATTACACGACCAAATAAATTAAAATAGTAATATTTGTTCTTTTCTTTAAATTGATCTTTTAAAGTAAGTAATAAATCTGATTGTTTTATTCCCTATTATTGGTTGTCAAGTTATTAAGAGAATTTGAGAGGTTTTGTGCCTCATTTCCAAAATGTACATTACTTGTTTGTATTTTACACTTCTGTGATACATGTGATTATGTATGAGAGTAAAATGACCATGAAATAAATTAATTTATATTTAGTGTTCAAGACTGACAGGATCAATATATTTACTGTAGCTGTGATAAATAAAAGTGATATTCATTCACATAAAACTTGAATGAACTATAAATATTAGACAATGCATACTTAAAACCAATATTTTCTTTAATTTGAATACTATTTTTTAAAATTAAATTCTTGACAGAATATAAATGTAATTTTGAATGTAGGGGCAATAAAAAATTAATTTTCGACATAGTTTTTCACAAAATATTTTCATGATAATGACTGTATTTGTGTAATAATAAATTTAATTTCATTATGAAGAGTATCATAATTTAATTAATACACATTGGTTGTTTTCCAATAATAACGAAGAAACTTCTCCCTTTCTTTGAAAATAATAATTGTAAATTATATAACAAGGATCTCAATTATTATTAAAAGTGGTGTTAGCATCGGTATTGGTCAACAAAAAGTGACTGCTTTCAGTCCCCCTCCCACTGGTGGTGGTCAATTAATTCACATACTTGGGAGGCTAGGAGACCTCTAGGAAATACCTGACTTAGCAGAATTAGGGCCCACATAGTGCAGAGTTCAGCATGTCTGGAGGACGATCAGAAAAATTGGGTTTGAGTCCCACTGTGGTCTAAACTTTATTATTTAAAAAAAATAATAATCGATCATATCACAAGTATTTCAATTATTATTATTATGCATTATTTGTAATTATCAATTATCCCAAAGATAATTTTTAGACAAGTTGATTACTCAAAAAAATTTTTTTTGAAATAGTTAACCATGAAAAGAAAACTGAGAAGTCAAAGCACAATATTTTCTTCAGACAGAATTTCAAAATTGTAGTTACTTTAGGGTTATTTGCTATAGAACTTCATTATTGTTTGAAATTGTTGAGATCATAATTGATCAATTATGATAAAGTGTAGAAAGCAAGTTGACAAATATAAATAATTAAGCTAATTTAACTTAACCAAATCAATCCACATCCAATCAACTAATAATTTTTTTTTAGCAAAAATTTTCTTAGCCAATAGCTTAGATTTGTTATTTTATCCTCTCACTGACATGAAAATTTCAGAGCTTCCAACTTATTTGTTTCTGACTTATACATTTTTAATAATATATTAATTAATTTTTTTTTTTTTTTAGCTTTATATTTAAAGTGCTACAACTTATGAACTGTTTGTCCTACAGTGCTAAAGTAAGTGCCATTTTGTTAATTTTTAGTCATGTTAAATAGAAAAAATGTAATAGATGACAGACTTTTCTCATTGAACAAGTTAAATAACTGTTAATATCTAGTTTTATAGAGATTTTAAAGTCTTGGTTCAGTAGTAATATAAAGTGAATACCTCTTTAAAAGTCATACACTCTAATGCAGGGTCATACTGTGTCCACATTAAGCTACACTAAAGGGTCAAAAGTCTTTATAAATTTGTGAAGAGGGACTAGGTGCCTGCTTTATGGGAATCTAAATCCCTTACCCACAGTGCCCTCATGAGACATCAGTTTTCTTCAGAAATTTATTATAAAACTAGCGGACCCGCCAAACTTCGTTTTAGCAAAAAAATTTCTTTTAGGGCGTTGCTGGCCCTAAGCAAACATTAGTGTTGTATTATCACACAATTTAAATAGAGCTTTTAACAAAATTTACTGCCTTCAAATAAAAATTCATGGAATACCTAGTATAAAGCTTTTTCACAGAATAATTTACATATAGTGTAGATATGGGCTCAATCAAAAAAAGAAACACATGTATTTAAGACAAATTGGAAATGAAAATTTGATTTTGCCACGCCCCAATGCTCGCGGACCGAAAATCAAAAATCAGACTTCACAGTCACCCGCCTGAATATTCTGGGTATTCCCCAAAAATTTTATCAAAATCGACCCAACTGTTTTATAGTCCATACGTTACATACATACACTCTTGCTATTTTATAAATATAGATGTATGTGTCTTTTATTTTTTCCTAATTTAAATCTAATTTTTTTTTTTTTTGTGTGTAATGCTTTTAAGTTTGAATGTTTGGAAATAATATATTTTAAGAACTTATAATTTTTTTCTCCTTTTCAAATTTTTTAATCATTTTATTATTTGTTAAACATACAGTTTCAAAATTTTATACTTTTCACACACACAAATATGTATATACATATATAATTTTCAGTGTAAAAAGTATTTATTTTTTTAATTCCTATTTTCCTTAGTTAGATTTTAATCAAAAACACTAACTTATACAAAATATATTCTTTCTAATTATTTCAAGATTAGAGTGAATAACTGAATTCAAATTTCATACTCAATTCACATTTTAAAAATTTGTAATTATATACCATAAAGACATACAATTAGCCCAGAATCATTCCAAAGATTGATTATTTTGAAGCATAATATAGAATTCAATATGTATAACGATAAATGTTATTACTCTTGATTTGGATATTGGCAAGATAGACTTGCCAAATCGGTAATATCAGATGTGTTGCATGATTTGCTTATCTTAATCTCATCTATAGATGATCTACTATATTAGTAATGTGCATTTAATACTCCAAATTTTTTACTTTTTATTCATTATGAGCTATTTAATGAAAAAAGCATTTATCAACAAACTTAATTTAATTTGAAATTTATCAAAAACATTGCTTAAAAAGGAAATATAGTTTTTCCTAAAAAATCTAAGAAAATATTTTACTTCTTTTTTTTAAAACATAAATTCTTTAAAATGTTTCTATTTATATTAATGAATACTCACACAATATTTACACATTACATAAAATTTCAATAACTTTAATTAGTTCTAAATTTAGCTCTCTTGATTAAATAATTTTCAAGTTATAGATGTTTAAAGACATAAAATTGTAGACATCTGAAATGTTCAAAATTTCAAAAATGTATAACTTGGAGTCAAATAGTTCAATAATATGGAACTCAGTATTTTTCATCAAATCTGTTCTTCTTACTCAAAGGAATTTTGAGGTCTTGAGTTTTGTGATTGGTTGATTTCATTAGAATTATATTCATTAGAAATATTTATTAATTTCTTGTACTAATAATAGATTAAGGAGAATGAGAGCTTTGTACCGTTTCTGAAGGTGATCTGTCTCGCAAATCCAAAGTCTGATAGGTATATATTGTAGTGTCTCGATATGAGGATATTTTCACATTTAACGTCCCTATGAACAATATGAATAGAGTGGAGGTAGTGGAGAGCCGATGCCAGCTGGGCACTCCAGATCCTAGCCCTCTCTGCCTCCAAACGACCTGTCTTTGAGATTAGATCAAAGAGATCCCCCCTTTCTGCAAATCTGAAAAAAAGTAATACTGGTTAACCCTAGCACGAGTGTCAAGTAAGCTGGAGGAGACAGGTATATAGTAGGATAAAGAACTAAACGCATATGTAGACAGTTTTGTGAAATTTAACTGGTTTCTTAGGACTAACACAAACTAGAAATGATTTAATTGCATGAGTTAAAAAGTTATTTAAATTATGAAAATAAAAATAAGCAATTTCACAATTAAAAGTTCAAACACTATTTTTAAAATCAACAATTTTATCAACACATTTAGATTTTAAATGCTGAAACTTCATTAAAATATATATAGTACTAAATAAGGATATTACTTCTAAACAATATATTAATATATTTTATTAATATGAATTGTACATTTTATTAAATGATCATTTGTTATTTAATAATATACAGTCCCCACTGTTGTCATCACACATAGGTAATATATTTTTTTAAATTTTACTAATTTTTGTTAATGTCTTAGAAGGCTATAAAATGTCCTGAAATTTTGACAAAATTTCCTTCCTCAGTACTTAGCAAAATTAAAAACTAATTAAAATTTAGGCAAAGTTCTAAAATAACAAAATATTTTAAATTAATTTGAGATCATTCATCAAAATAAAAACAAAGATAATATAATTCAAAGGTATGTAAATTAGTGCTTATTAAGTATTTATTCTCATTACATTATTTATTAAATATTTTTAGTTAAATTTTAATTACTAATTTAAAAATTAAACTAGGAAGCTAGCTGGCAGAATAATGATTATGAGAGTTAGCCGAATTCTACTACAAAGATGGACTATGTCCGAAAGCGCTCGCCAACAGAAGATGGTTTGCAGAAACCAATGAAGACAGATAATAGAAGGTATGATAGTTCTGCACACTTTACTCCGAGTCTAAACCCCCAAGTAAGACGAATATATCGTCTTATGCTCGATGGAGCTAACATTGTCGGCTATTTGTTAGACTCATTTTTATGAGCATTTCTCATAAAATTTAATTGGGATTAAATACCACAACTAAAATCATTATTTAAAAAACCAAATATGATCCTCTTGTTCCATTGTCATGTTTATATTCATAAGCAAGCTCTTGTCATTTATCATTCCTTTTATTCATTACTGGTTCTGGTCTTTCCATACATTCACCAAATTAAGGCGAAAGAAAAAGGTATTTTATCATTGAATATCTATCCAGAGAGTTAATATGTAGAAGAGAAGTTTTAACCTATCATAGGAAAGCAAATAAGTCATTAAATGAATTAAAGTGTACAGATTAAATATAATCTATTTTTGAAAAATAATTATCTATGATATTGAAATTGAGCAGAAATCGAATTCTAAAAACCTATATATTGTGAAGGAATTATTTTAGCAAATTAAATAATTCTCAGGGAATAAAGCTTTTAAATTTTAAAAGCTTTTGATATTACACTTAAAAAATCTATTTTAAACTATTTTCTCTTCTGCCCTATTACGATTCTACTGTAATATAAATCTATCTCTCTCTCTCTTTTCCCCCTCCTCATGTGTTGATTTTTTATGAAACTTTTTAGCTCTTTAAACATAAAATTATAAATTATTTTTAATAGTTAGATTATAAGAAAGAAAGTCATTCAAATGTTATAGCCCATTACAATAGTATTGTAGAAACTTAATTCTAAATAATAATTTTAAAATTACTTAGGTATTTAACTTAGAAGTAACTATACTTTTCTACAAATAAGTTGAAGAACGCTGATGGTACACTAACAGAATTTTGAAGAATTGCCATGTTGCTCTCTTTACTGTAGTAATTATTACTACTAATAATAGTAATGAATCCCCTATGTTGATTTGTTTCTCACATTGACTGAATGTTATTACTGTAAACCATCTTAAATCTGATTGACTTTTTAGTAGATTAAATTTGTTTAGCCTGGCCTGGTGGCTCAGTTTCTTTTGTCTTCTTGGCAACTCCAGAAGGGTTAGCTCAAGGCCGCTTTCCTTAGAAAATCCTACTGCAAATTGACTGAGGATTACTGGTCAGATAGATAAAGAGAGAGTTGATTCTATATGCAATCAGCATCATATTGTAAATAAACATTAGCCAACGGCAGTTCTTTCGGCAAATATTACATGTTGCTCACATTTTATGCACACTAGACCCTCTTCTTTTTCAGCTTCCCAATCCTCATTACAGTTTCTTCTTATTTTCTTTCTTTCACCTCAAACTCCTGAAGCAGTAACACTTTTTTCATCTAAGTCCTTATTATCCGTTGACTCATCTTCAAGTATCAAATTTGATCTGATCAATTACTTAAATCAAACGAATCCTAAGATATAATCCCAAAAATCTGACAAAACAATGAAATGAATCTCATCAACAGCGCCAAAATCATGTTACGCATAGATATACATCTTATAGTGTTTTTTTTTCATACAGTAAATTACAGGTGGTAAACTACATTTTAGTAAACCAACACCATTCTTTTGAATTAAAAGTTGTAATATAGCTTTTTTTTAAAAATAGTTACTACATTGCTAAATCAAAATAGTCTAATAGAAATAATTTTTTTAAATCAGGAAACTTGTGAGTTAAAGTTATTTTAGACTAATAAAGTTACTTTTATATCAAAATATGTACCTTGTCCAGGGGAGTGGGCACTTTTTAGTAGCTTTTTTGGCCTCTTTGTTCAGTTCCCAAGAATATACGGTAATGAGCTAAGATCATGAGTGTTCAATATCATCCCCAGCAACAAAGCTACTTTGTTAGAGGACTGGTTGCTGAATAGTGGTGCCAGTCAATAATGTCTTTTTTTTTTTGGTTCAGTTCCTACCGAGGGTTAAACATGTGTCGGAACCTCAGAATCAACTCCACTTTAATAATATCATTTTTAGACTAAAACAAAACATTTCGTAGCCATTATTTTAATTCTATGAATCAAATTTTGTCCTTTGCGAATCGTACTTGTTTTTATTTCCATGTTGTTTTTTGTATATGTAAGGTACAATTTTTGGAATACTCACTTCAAGTTCCGTTATTTTACTCAGAAATTCCTCTTTATAATATTTTAAACTGCAGTTATGAATTTCTTGAAGATAATATAATTTAATCAACCCATTTTTTCTAATTAGTTTTCTAATAATTTGAGGTACCACGAAAATCCCAGGACAATTGGTAAAATTTATGTTTTTTAAGAAACCCTTTTATAATGCGTTCCTTACCCAATTTCTATAAAATCTACTCTACTAAAAATGTGGCATTCATCTAAGCTTATTAATAAACAAGAGTGTGTTAACTTTCATTGCACTAAAATATAACAATAATAATAAAATATGAAATAAGTATTACACCCCATACACAATCTTGTAATATAACTTAAAATTATTTTTGATGAAATAACATCCCATACATTTAAAGTATTATTTTTAATTGAGTTTACAACTTAACCTCAAGCTGATTTGGCTTATTAATGAATCATTTCGTTTTATATTACAAAGAAATTGTTTTGAGAAAATAATTGGCTGGTGTTTGTGTGTCAATTTTTGATTAATAATAAAAAGTAAGTAAGATCAGTTAATATATCAGAAGTATTTTCAAGCGTTCTGTCAACAGATTAGTCTAAATAGCCAGCTAAGTTCCTTCAAATTTCACTGAAAATGAAGTAAAATAATTTAAAATATAAATAAGTAGCAGCTGTGTGGCCATAAAACAAATGTAACACAGTTGTAGAATCCCAGATGTAAAATTATTTCTTTAGTTGTTGAAATTAGTTATATAATTATGTATTTTTTTAAATTTATGTTTCATTGTCTTCATAAAAAGCTAATACTAAAGAAGATTAGTTGTATTGTAATGATAAATTTATCAAATGATCATATGTGTACACCTCTATCCAAATAAATATTAATTAAAAAAAAAAGGATCTTGATTATACATACATCATAAATTATGTATATACCTCATAAAAATATAGTATTTTAGATTCCGAAATACAATGCTCTTTGTATGGACAATAAACGGATGCTTCACTATGAGTAATATTTCTATTTCTCTCTGTAGAAATTTATCAACAAATATTTTTTCAGCCTTTGTTGTATCAATGACCTTTACAGCACAGTTTTCCCCATTCGGATCTCGTCTTGATCTGCAAAGAAAAACCTGAAATTGTATATTTTTATGTAGTCCAAAGATAAGTCCAATAGATAAAAATATCTTTTATCTAACACTATTTAAATTATTAATCATTCTAATAATAAAGTTAGCTTTGGATATTTGAAAAAAATGAAGAAGAAAGGTAAAAATTCCAAAGATTTCATTATTAGTGACACAACCATCAGTGAAGTAAACTTGAGATTACCTAATCTCCACAATCTGCTATCCTAATCTAGAAGAATCTGCCAATACAAAATAAGGAATCTTTCCAGAGGGAATATAAGTATTGAGAACATTGTATAAAATATTAAATATCAATTGAAAGACTATTTAATTATGTTATGTGGCGATGGAGGATGGTGTCTAACTAAATCCCACAAAACTGAAGATTTACAAGCCTCTTTTGTGATCGTATTAGTTCCTAGAGATTTTTACACACACATGATAAAAATGAAATAGTTATATACTTATTGCCGAAATTCAAGCAATGAGACAAACAAACATGTATATGTGTATATATATATATATATATGCGGGTGAAATTTTTAACAGATCCTATTTTTAGCTTTTCCAATGAAAGATCCGTTGTAATTTTTTAATTGTTGTGGAAAAATCATGTCACCAATTTGAATTGCCTGATGTCCCTGATATTCTGCTAATATAGAAATCAATTCGGCACTTTGGTTTTTCATTGCAAATCCTAAAATGAATTAATTTTGGTTTGAAATTTAATGTAGAAAAGAGGGAGAGCAAAATTTGTAATAAAAATATCTTCCTTGCTTATTGAGTTACGAAGACATTTATAGGACTTCTAGATCTTATAGAAATTAATATTTTTCAACTTTTATATTATATAAAATAAGGAATAAATTTATTCCATAAAATTCCATAAATATATCCACCGGTGAGCGCTTCCCCTAATCTTACTACTCAGTCAGTCCAGAACAAACTTTATTGGTCATATCTTGCACACTTATTGTTCTCTCCAGCTTTTTAATTTAATTTTGTCACTTAGTTTTATTTATATAAATTTTAATTGAGATTAAACAGTTCCTGTGACGGACATTTTATTAATAGTTTTGAAGGAAAAATAAAAATTTAAGGGGCAATTTTACATCTAAAATGCAGATTTATTCATTTAAAGTATGTTCAAGTTTTTCTTAAAATGCATTTTATGAAGAAGTTACTAGGCATAGCACCTGTTAGGTTCAGAGAGTAGCTACTTGGCTGGTTGCCAATGGGTCTATTACTCGATAACGGAATGAAGACTAAAGATTTTAAGATCAATGAAGCTTCTTGTGAAAGTATAAAGCTTTTGGAGGTGATTTTTGTTCCTCGATTTTCCTTTTCAGGCACACATTGAAGAACTCTGAAGGTGTCTGTTGAGCCATTTCTTCCTCATCAGTGTGAGTAAATAGGAGGCTTTTGGACTCCTAGTTGAGATTTAATTCGCTCATGGCCTATGGGATTCCGTTCACTCGGGGAGTTGAAAACTGTTGAAAACATTTTTATGCTAGTCTGTAATATGAAATGCAAACTTGAAATGAAGAATAGCTTGAAAAACTTTGGTTATATCATGTAAAAAACTATATTGGTCTTATTTTTACAGCAGATTGTTTTTGAGTTTCATTTTACAGCGTTAAGCTGTGAGAGTTTTAGGGTGTTCTCAAAAATAAGGATATATCTATAGAAATCCTTGGAAAAAATAGGCTCAAAGGACTCAACAGAGTAAAGAATTACTTTAACTAAGTAAAGAATAAATAAAAGACCGATTCCCAATTTCCTTTCGATTAGTATAACTTAATTTATGTTGAGGAAAAATTGAGGTCATTACGTTCCTTTGACATCTAAAACAAATATCAGATCATTGAATATTAAAGGGGAAATTTTATTTCAGTTATATTATGAGAGTAAGTCATTAATATAGTATTACTGTTTTTTTTACTTAAATTAAAAATTTGAATAAAACTTCTAATGGAGACTTACCGAACCATAAGAACCATGACCGAGCACTTTAATCAGATTGTAACCCTGAATTCTGCAAGTGTCTTCAATAGAGGCAGCCATCAATAATTTTTTTCTCCTGGTAATATAAAACACCAATTGAAGGGACACTTCACCATCATCCTTAAAAATTATTTAATAGTTATTCACATTAAGAAGGAAAGAACTTGAGGTTAAACGTGAGGGCATAATTAATATAGAGTAATTTATGTAAAACCTAAAATGCGCTCGCATTCAACGTAGATTAATTATTCTCCTGTGGGACTGTTCTATAAATCTTTACTGATTCTACTTATTAGAATATATATATATATATATATATATATATATATNAAATGATGAAGATGAGATTGAAGTTTATCTTTTTGGAAGAGACAGAACCTGGTAATACAGGAAATGACATCCGTGAAGTAGTTGAAGACCAAGACTTTGAGAACAGCGAAAAATGAGAAGAGTATTGGACCTGGAGGCATACAAACAGAGCTTCTGAAGCATGTTGTCTCACGTGCAAACTAGATTGCTCAAGAACTGCTTCATAATGTGATTATCGAAGGAATCAGGAAGAGGAAGGAAGAGTCAGCCATCTGGGAGCTATATATATATATATAAGAAGAAAGTCCTTCATGCAGAAATTGCGTAAAATAAGTGCATTTTACTTTTAAGTAAAATAATTCATGTTGACCCCCCCAATCCTTTATTAAAATATTTATTTTAACAGGAAATACTTCTGTGATCTATTTCTTAGCAATAAACTGTTATTAAAGAAAATATTTAAGAATTCCATTTGAAGTATTGAACTCAATTTTAAAATATTGAACTAATTCATTACTGTTTGAAATCAATGAGTGAAAGGGGAGAGGTTTAGAGGAGATTATTATGTACTTTTCTTCTTTTATTTTGACTCAACGAAAAAATGTATAGAAAATTTCATATGTGTAAAATATAATTTTATATAAGATTCATATTCTATTACATTTTACACAAATGCATATTCAAGAGTATTTAAGAATGTAATTTCGGCTGTTGGTCGGACCCCGTATTTTTAAAATATAAAACCATATCTGTATTGTTTAAAGTAGTCGAACAATACAGATATGTTTATTGATTCAAGAAATATTTTAGGAATTTTACAGTGAATTTGAATTGGAGGGGGATTATCCTGAACCATAATTGTATTTTAATTGAATGGAGTAGAAGCCATGATCAGTTGTTTATTTTAATGAAATTTGTACTGCGATTATTAAATGGGGGAAGAAATTCTGAGTTTGCTGATAAGGCAAATCAGAAAAATAAGAATGATATCTGACAAAAAATGAACAAGACATATATTTTTACTTTTCTAACATTTAATATATATATATATATATATATATATATATATATATATATATATATGTATATATGTATATATATATTATATTGCTAATTGTCCTGTGCTGATGTTATTATAAAACGATCAATAAGAAATCAAAATATTCACTGTGTTCATGTAATTAAATTGAAAACCATTTTGATTTCATACATACAATCCAATGAGGGTACAAAGTAAATTAAAAGTCTCCAATGACGTCACCTAATAGTTTCCTTAAGTTAAATCAAAATACAAAAAAATATAATTATAATTCTACCAAAGAATTGATATAATTTTCATTTTTTAATCAACTTAATAAAGTATTATTATATGAAAATTTAAGTTCAAGTAGAAATGAACGGATTATCGTTATTAAATGAGTCAATAGTCAGGAGGAGGAATTTGAAAGCTCACTAAGTCTGCTTGAAAAATAAATAATTGTAGTCAACTCATAGTTAAGTAACTTAACAAATCAACAAACTATGAAAAGAAATAATGTAGAAATTAGGGTAAAACCTTAAGTGAAAAGTGAAGCGATTACTGTAAATGTTTTCAGTTGTTACTGAGAAATTTTAGTACTTCTGCTTGTAGTATTAAGTACTAGTAGATTTGATAGTATTATTGTAGATTTTATGATTTACTGATTTAGAGCTGAATGGGTTCTTTCATGTACGCGAGAGAAAATAAACCCTTCCAGAATTGTTTTGATAAAATTTAATACTAAATGCCCTCCATCCCCCAAAAATTCAAAATACAGGTGAAATATTCTGTTGCATCCCCCTCAACTTAGTATGCTTTTATTTAATAATTTTTAAATTTATATCGTGGGATTAAACATAAATGGAAGCAAGTGACCGACTACAAGTTGCAAGACGAAAATAAAGGGTAAAGTTAATGAGGACAGGCTGGATCTAAGTGAACCGGAAGGAGATAAACACCCCTAGTTAATTCATAAATAGCTTCCTTACTATGCTCATTCATAAAAAAATATGTTTCCTTTCCACAGGGCTCAAGAGGTCTTTAGTTGTTTCCTGTTCTATTTATGTGCGCCTGGCCTGAACTCGGATAAGCGAACAGGTGATCGATCCCCGGCTGCCGTAGAAGACTTGTGTTCTGTGTTGGGATTTACTTGATTCGACATGTCGTCATGAACGGTTCTGATGAATCCGTAGTTCTTTCCACCGCAAGCGTTTGCTAGCGCGATAGTAATTATCCGTCAGAAGCTAGTAGATACTAGACTTCCGCTAGAGGACTAGCTCCGTGCCTGAATGCCCTCTGGAAAGCAACCTACGAAAAAATGAACCAGTACAAGCAGGATTCAGACCTGAATTCTTTGGCAAGCGACTCAACTTGGAGGGATCAAGTTGAAAATTGTTGCAGAGCATACATTTTTTATTTATTTAAGTGTTTGCCTCTCATTCAACCGCTTAGCGTCATAGAGGGGGTGGGAATATATAAACCGGTCATAGAAGCAGGACTATGGAGAGCCAGTACGAGCATCGATATACGATCTGTTTAACAGCAGTGATGTAGAATGAACCATAAAGATCAGAAGAAATGAGTGGCTTGTGGAGTTGAAATCCCCTCTAGATCGGGGGGAACTTGAATCGCATAGAAGTGAGAGTAGGAGTGGGTAATTGTAAGTGTAAGGAGAAGAAATTATAAGATTATAGTTATATTATTATATATATTTTATTATTATAAGATTATAATTATTTATACTTTCATATTTTAAAAATAAGGATTAATAATAATGGGACCAACCTTTTTTTACGATCGTCCATATTTGAAGTCCGTCGATCTGAATTGCCTGGCTCGTCCTCATAACCCAGGAGCTTCCGGGATTCACTGGACCCCCAACTAATGTTTACTGATTGAAAAGAGGATTTCTTTTGCATTGAGCCCATTATTCAAACTTTAAGGCAAGTTTTGGCTCCTGGAACCAGGCGAAATATATAAAGCTATAAAATAATAACAATTGTATGAAAAATATCGTCTTTGCGTTGAGGTGACCCCAGCAACCATGGGCTAGAACACGTAATTCGCGACTCTCTCCCTTCGTTATCCCCATAGCCATGAAGAAGGCCTGAAATTCAGGCAGAAACGTTGGCAAAAATAAAACCATATTGGTTCGTAATTTTGCTTTTATTTAATAATAAACCTTTGACCGAACACCGACAACTCCTCCTCCTGATTATCAACGGTCAGCCAACATCCCATAAATATTTATAAAGTTCCCCCAATTAATTCAAAGTAATGTATTACGTACTTTGAATCAATGTAAATTTGTTTAAAAATTACTTTCCCTCTCCTTAAATAGTTCTGGTAAGCCAATCAATTGTTGACCGTCTAGTTCTATGAAGAGAGGATTTTCAGGAATTCGGTCATGGTTGTTGAACAATTAAAAACTAATTTTTAACTAAAATAGTTTTTATTTTAATGTTCGAATTTCAGGCCTTCATCAGGCTGAATATTAAAGAGAAATATACAAAATAATATAGAAATATGTATATATATGATAATCAAACGAAGAAAAATGAATGAAAATATAAAACTAGTATGTTTCCCTTTCATATTCAGCCCTGATGAAGACCTGAAATTCAGGGCGAAACGTTGGCTAAAATAAAAACTATTTTAGATACAAATTAGATTTTAATTGTTCAACTATCATGACCGAATTCCCGACAATCCTCTCTTCATACCACTAATCAATTCACTGTAAACACCAAAAATTGTATGCAGTCGCTCTATTTTTCCTCAACTGTAATTCAAAATCAAATAATTAATAATGCGTGCGTAAAAATGAAAAAAATAAAGTTTTTAAAAACACTCTTTTTCAGAGTTAGCCCCTTTTGCGGCGCTAGTGGTGAATATTTAAGGACAAGTTATAATTGTCTATTTGTTTTTTTTTAGTAAATGTAACTCAGTGAAATATGAGGAATTTAATTATTAAAAAAAAGTTCGTTACACAGGTGCTGCATAAAATAAGTAAATTTTTTTGGTTTCCTTAGGATGGATAGAAGCAAATGATTGATTATATTTCATAAATGGGAGAGAGCAATAATCGTAAAAGGGTAGGCCACTGAATCTAGATTATATATATATATATATATATATATATTTAAGAAAGGTGAAAATAATTNTATATATATAAATTAGGTTTAGAATGCAATCTTTTGACGTATATATTTCATAAAATACACTTGATAAGGAAGAAATTTATGAATGAACTACCATAAGTAACCGCTTTCTCTATTCTTCTTTCCCGACCAGTCTAGAGCAAGTTTTATTGGTGATACATTTTACTCATCCTTTTCTCTGGCTTTCCGCTCATTGTAAACTCTTGTAATCTCGCTTGTAATTTAAAAAAAAAAAAAAATCTAATTTACCCTTATTTATATCCATCTTTAATAGAGTATGGTAATTCTGCGTGACAGACTTTTATCATGTAAAATCAAATTCCACATTTAGGCTTTTGTTAATTTTGAATTAATTGGTTGGTAGGTGTGATCATATGAGGGGAGGGAGGGGGTCTGGAGAGTGTTTAATGACGGTTTTTTAAATTCTACATGTCCTTTCTCTATACTCAATCCTTCATTAAATTTAATTTTTGCGAGAGTAGGAAACATTTCAATTATTTGATTTATAAATTCTCTAAAAATGATTAATTAGTTTAAAAAATATAATTTCAGATAATTAATTTATTAGTTAAGTTTTTTTTAAATTACAATTTGATAGAAAGAGTGGAATATAAATTTGAAATCAGGACCATGAAGGAGAGTGGATTCTAATTTGAAAAATATTTAGTTTCTACCCACTCCAAGTGCACTTACTTTGTATAAAATAAAATAGCAAAATGTCCACTCCAGATTCCTCTCTACTCTGTGGCACATTTAAATAACACTTTAAAAAAAAAAAGATAAATGGTGGAAATTAGAACTCCTGGAGTAAAAAGATGCATTATGTATAGTATGATAGGAGAAAAATTGTAGTTTTTAAAAATTCACTAAATCATATGTTTTTTGAAAGGACTCAATGTTCCCCAAAAATTCTTTTGTACTACCGTTTTATGAGGTTTAAGATGGGAAAGATGATGTTTGAGAACTCGCATTCAAGCTAAAATTTGGTGGTTCAATCGCCGAACCATATTGCAAGTTTCCAGCACATGTTGAAGTGGGTTAGTGAGAGAGTAAGTCACGCGCGATGTAATTTTGCATTATATAAACACAATCACATATATGTATATATGAAAAAAATGTAGAGGCTTTAAAATATATTGTAACGCTTAAAAAATAAAATTCTTGAATCATATTACCATGTCAAAATACACTTCTATTCTTCACTGTGTAAATATTGAAATAGAGATGAGACAGATTTCCAGGTATTCTTGATAACAGACATAAATACAATCGTTGACTAGTGAGAGATAGACGTTCTACAAAGAACTATTTTTACACAACTTTCTACCATTGTCAAATACATGGTGTAGTGGAGTAGCTTGGTAAGTGTTTTGGATTTTTGTTGCATTGAACATCTCCAGAGAAACAGTGAGGCAGGTATTTACTATCATGAGTTGGAGGCATAATTCAGGCAGGTTATATTTCAAATGTCGGCATAAAACAATTGAAAGGTCAAGTAGATAAAGTATAGTAAAAAATCCATTAATTTAGGTTGTTATAGTGGTCGAAATAATCCTGATTCCTGTATTTTATTAACTGATTTATAGTGGACATATTAAGGGGTATTTATAGGGCGTAATAACCTAGAAGTCGATTGCCCTTCAATCTACTACTACTACTACTAAAGTATAGTAATTAGTCACGTTCTATGAAGACTGAGAATTTGCATTGGCTCTTTTAATTGATAGAGGAAGAGTCTTATTTTTATGAAGAGTGGATTATCAGGAGTCCGGTCTTCGGTAGTTGAAGAATTAAAAACTAATTTGTAACTAAAAGGTTTTTATTTTAGCCAACGTTTCGGCCTGAATTTCAGGCCTTCATCTGGGCAAATAGGGTGATGGGGCTCTCCAGAGACTCCTGCCCAACTGTATCTACATCATGACTTAACGGTCAACAAATTTACCTCCAAAGAGTCTTATTTGTATTAAAAAATAATTAAATATATCATTTAACACTTATAAATTTAGATTTATTGGTTAACAGATTTCTCAAAATTACCTTCATGAAAATTATTATGTTACTTGCTTAGATTCTTTCTCAAACATTCCATTTTGAAAGTGAACATAAATATAGATCTAAAAATAAAAAATTTCGTTTGATAGTAACTAATCAATCACTCCCGACATTTGAACACCTTGAAATTAGTTCCTGCTAATATTTATTTTTATAGCGTTTGTACCAACGATATTTCCTGAATTTTTACTCGTTAATTTACTGTTCATTGCGCATGATTTTTTAATTTAAGGAGGATTTAGAGTACTTTTTCACTGCCGGAAAGCTAGGTTATTGGGATGGTTAGTCTAAAATAATATTTAATAAAAGCTATACCTTTTCAGCGTTAAAAAAAAGTATTACAAATAAATCTTAGAAAGTAATTTTCATACATCATTCGGTCATCGAGCACATTAGTTGAGACGTTCCTGAAGTATGGTTTCAATGAGTTTGTGGCTCGTTTGAAGAAAATTGTTTCTCTTCGCTTCCTTGCAACATGTCATTAACTCATCCAATGTTCGTTGTTACAAACCTATATTAAGTGGCATTGAAGAAGGAATGACCGTCATCGAAATGGCTTAACTTTAAGGTTTCCTACCACCGTACCATCAATATTCGGGAAAAAAACTTCGCGAAGTCACTGTGCACTCCATAAAAAAGATGTGGCACTTTCAATAAAATCTTTGAAGACATTTCATTTTGCACACAAAACTAGCAATTTTAATGCACAATTATGTCGATACATCCACAAGGTATATTTTTAGACCTTAATTTATCTTCGCGCATATCCGTATTTTTAGTTTAAATTATAGACGCATTTTCTCAGGCAAAGAAAATTTGAAAAATACATTTTCTTACAAAGAACAGAGACGTATCATTAAATACGCACATATCTGCAGCAGAGTTCGTTCCTCTTCTCAGCTACATTCAGATAAAACCAGAACGTCAGATACATTTTACCCGCTACAATTTTTTAATTAATTAAACAATTTTAACCACAATTTAGAATTGTATCAGCACTTTTATCCTAATGACGAATTATAATTTGTAAATCACATGTAAACCATGTTGAGTACATTTTCAAGACCTAAGTCTTTGTAAGAATGTAATCCTCAATTGGATAAATATGGAGGGCGCTGATAACCTCAGCAGTTGAGTACCGTAAATCCCCGCAATAAACAGTATCAATTGAATAAAATTCTCAGCAGTAAGGCTTATTATTTTATCTACCTTCCACCAAAAATATATTTTAATTTATACAGGTAAATAAGTAACTTTATTTTAGGCCTAACGACCACCATGTCCGTTGAATATCAATGTTTTAGTAATCTCTAATTTGTCGGTTTAACTTGAAACAGTTTATGAAAAGCAATGAAGCCTATACATGTATTATTAAATGTTTTTTTGTTGGGGGTCGGTCAAGGTTGATCCAAAAAAAAAATACTAATTTAAAAAAATGTGTATTTTTTAAATTATCTTCCAACGTTTCGGCTTACATTGTAAGCCATGAGCAGTCATAAAAATGTGATCTTAGGGACACGACGTCCCCTCTCGCCTTCATGATAACCCTGAAGATGGCTTACAATGTAAGCCGAAACGTTGGCAGATAATTTAAAAAATACACATTTTTAAAATTTGTATTTTTTTTTTTTTGGTTCGTTCTTAACCGAACCCAACAAAAAAACAGCTAAAATAGTGTCTACGGTAAAAAAAAAAAAATAAATAAAATAACTCTCCATTTGAACCTATGTATGTATGTACAGGGAATAAACATAGCCGGATAATAAATGGAAATACTCGCTTCTCTAAGCGAACTTCTGCAATTAACGAGAACTTCACTGCCATATTTACTAAATGGCACAATGCAAGAGACAAAAATCTCTGTCGAAGAAAAGCAACGAGCCAAAACCTCGTAGTAGCGAGGTCCTCAAAAAATTCTTAGGATTGCCATTGTGTCTCTCACTAACTCACTACCTCTATGTGCCCTAAAAAATTCTCATTCAATCGAAATAATCCAGCATTACAATGACCTAAAAACCCAACTAACCATATACAACACACTTTCTCTATTAAAACAATTAATGAGAGGGAATAGAATATAAAAAAACTATCTGTCCCAGCCAGGAATCGAACCTGGATCTCCTGCTATCCAGGCCGGTGTACTTGCCAGTTATACTACCAGGACGTGTTAGTTGTCTCATTCAATTCCCTCTACACTAGCAAGAGTATAACCCACGAGAAAGGCGAGAACTTCGTCTTGTACTCAAGGGAGCTGACATTGTCATACATTTGTATGATAACACGTCCTGGTAGTATAACTGGCAAGTACACCGGCCCGGATAGCAGGAGATCCAGGTTCGATTCCTGGCTGGGACAGATAGTTTTTTATATTCTATTCCCTCTCATTAATTGTTTGAAATTTACGTGGGATAAAATACCACAACCAAATTAAATATTTATAAAGAAAAAATTAAATAAAGTAAATGACGAGAGTCGACAAAATGTATGACAATGTCAGCTCCCTTGAGTACAAGACGAAGTTCTCGCCTTTCTCGTGGGTTAGACTCTTGCTAGTGTAGAGGGAATTGAATAAGACAACTAACACGTCCTGGTAGTATAACTGGCAAGTACACTGGCCCGGATAGCAGGAGATCCAGGTTCGATTCCTGGCTGGGACAGATAGTTTTTTATATTCTATTCCCTCTCATTAATTGTTTGAAATTTACGTGGGATAAAATACCACAACCAAATTAAATATTTACTTCTCTATTACATTTTTCTTCTCCCTGTTAGTTCCAAATTATTGCACCAAAGAATCCTAACTTTAGTTTTGCATTAAGTTATTTTTTACTTACATAAAATATCAATACTACCCATAAATAGCCAAATGTAGGCTGATTACTCTGGTTTATCTGAGCGTTAGCCCAGAATTGGACTATGTCGCGAAGAAGCTGCATTTTTGAGTTTAGTGAACAGACACATCTATTTCCACAATATAATTTTGATCACCTATTTTACCTTGATTTCGGGATTCCACAGCGACAGCACACACTTCCCCAATAGAGCTGTCCTTAGCCCATTCGTAACTGTTCACCAAGCTAGAGTTTAATTCCTTACACAAGCAGTATATAAAACGAACTATTGTTACAAAAGAAAGCCTGCTACAAACGAACCAAGTATCAGTTCGAATTTTTTTCTACACTGCCTAATATTACATTGCCAAAATGGTTTTCCTTCAGTGAAATGTAGACGCATTTCATGCCCAGTCTGACATTGTTTTGAGACCAGCAACAACTCATAAGACTGAAGGAAAGAAAGTATTTTCCTCGGTTCTGGGTAAAGCCCTTACTAACATAAGACCATTCATATTCATGGTAGAATCACTGTACGACTTATATGAAGTACGCACAATGCGACTGCCGAGTGATATGACAAAGTAAGTGAATGAGCAGCGAGGAGCAATGTCCGACGTTGTTGACAAACTCAACTTTCTGGGCTGGTTTCAACACGCTTGGATTTTCACAAGTATATCCATAAATTGTATTCATGCATAGAAACATTTTATCTCTATAGCTTTCACGAGAAAATATTAATTTTTAAAAGCTTAAATCGTTTATATGAGTTAACCGATAAGAACTGAAAAACTATCCTGTCAAATTTCCGAATGTGTTCTAAAGTGTGCGTTAAGCAGATATAGATTCAGGTCTCTGAGGTCAGCCAAGCACAAATAAAGTGCTAGGTGCCCAAAGATTCCACGGTGTATATACATATATATATATAC
>KZ807671.1:64555-85971 GCA_000696205.2 Oncopeltus fasciatus | reverse complement strand
ATGTTACTCGGAACGGCTGATCTGAAACGGCTTCCTGTTGCAGCTTCCTGCTCTACGTGAGCGGCTTCATGTCCATCGAGACTGCAGGGACCTGCGCCGTCTTCCTCTACATCTACAGGCAGCAGAGGGACTGGCGGAGGAAGACCCTGGAGATGACGACACTCAACCACCGTAAGATGTCTTCCTCATCTGCTCTACTTACCCCCGAGCAGGACCGGTATCCAAGCGGTAGTTAACAAAAAAAATGTATTTTTCCTAATGATAAAAATAAAAAATAAATAAATAAAAAATAAATAAATAAAAAGGACTTACGGGACGCACCATTCTGCCAAAGAAATATTTAACATCCGAAATAAGCGGAGAACTATAGAAGTAACAGTCCCTTAATATTTTTCCTCACTGATTTACTAGAAGAAATTAATGTTAACAATAAAATCTATGAACTCCATATACTATATATTACAAAATTTATATTATTATTTCTATCCTCAACTGCCTAAATAACAGTTTATAAACGTTAAAGTTTGAGCACGATCTAAGTAGGTTCCACACCTTCACCCAGTTTACGAATTGCTACGTATCAACGAAGCTATATGATAAGGAACAAGTCAGTAATATGCGATATTATTGGTAATCCAATCGATTTCTTCCAAATTGACCCAGAAAGGAATATTTTGTTTAAATATCGAAGAACAATTTTTTTTTTTTTTTTTTTTAATTTCCAGAGACATTTTTTTAAATAAAACTTATGGAAATGTTGTTAGGACCGGGATAAGTAACTTTTCTAGATTCTTATGGCATCTGAGTATTCAGCGTATGAGAAAGGGTAGTTACGTGGACCTAGAGGTTCAGTAATAAGTTCTATGGGGGGTTCGTTGTTATTGCTCTTTAATCGAAAGGAATTCATTGGAATTGTTCGAACTTGCTTAAATCGATTAGAAGTATTGACCTAGATGGTTAGCTATGCTTATTGCGTCCGTTTGCGTCCAATTCTGAGTTCACTTTTAAACATCTAATATCTCTTCTGTTATTGTTGTAAACCATAACTTTTCAGACAGCAGTCCATATTTCAGATACAGCAGGAGTTTGGTGGTTTATTTTGTCAGGTAGCTTTTCCAAGATTCTTTCTTAGATTTTTTTATTATAAATCTTGCCNTGGTATTTTACAACTTGAAGTAAATTTGGCTGACGAATACTCGAGATGTTTGGGATTCTGTCTCCAGTATGGGCCGGAAGGAATGAGCGATCTTCAGGATCTGGCAGCATCATCAACATCTCCGGGGGTTAATGACAGGGTAGTGGGAGGACCTTTCTCTCCGATTCTAGCTCACTGAGTCACTACAATCCACCTTATGGTCAACGCTCTCCTCTCTCCCTCGGGAAGAAATACTTCTTACACGAAACTCTTCAGACTAATCTGTGTTTCACCGCCTTCTGGACTTTTAGGGACACTAGCATACTCACTAATTACTGATATTCGTCCGTAAAATTGCACAATAACATATTTTTGCATTAGCAAAAGGTCAAGTGATTTCAAAAATAAATAAATAAATAAATTATATTTGCCTAATGGTAGCCAGACCAGTAAAAATTGGAGTCTCAACTCTACTGCGTGCTATGATAAATTATTTTTTAAGGAGCATTTATCAATCTTTAATTACCGGTACGTTAATAACTAGTGATTAATGAGACTCAAGTACTAATGTGGGAGGTGCTAACCGACGAATATTAAATAATCTCTGTGCAAGTTTCAATCGGATAGGGCAAGTATTTAGTTTATACATATATAATATATAAGTTCCTTTCACTCGTTAGTGGAGCATAGCATAGCAAGTATTTAGTCAGCATTTGAATAATGAGCCCACAAACAGGGTTTCACCTACTGAACAGGATATCGCATGGAGATCTACACTTACATGTTTACCCTGTGCAGGTCGTCTGCCGTGCAAGAGAGCACCTCCTCGTTGTGTTTCCTCCAGTCGTCGTCGGAGTAGCGGGTGGCGGAGTAGTGGTCCACGACAGGTCTGACTCCAGTCGCTCCAGGCCTGTCCGCCTGCATACTCGCAACCGCACCCACAGGGGGCATGGATTGCCGCTCTCCATTCCCTGCTTGTGGTGAGATGGGTTTCTCTGGAGCGTCGCATTTGATCCCATAGCATCCACCACCCTGAAAGCATAACGGAAAGGTGCCCAAATCAAGACAAGGTCAATGAGCTGTCATGCGAGAGTGCTTCACGACCTGCAATCAGTTGTATGCTATCATGGCCTGCTCCAGTTGTGTGCCAAAATAAATCTTTTGGAACTACATTGGTTTTTGATAAAGATTTCCTCGTACCCGGGCACAACACTGGATAGCACAGAACAAATTGGAGCTCTTAGATAACCGGGCGATATCTAGTTCAATTTAACCTTCAGCTAATATCCGGCATTCCGCTCATAAATAACTTTTTAAACCCCTTATTTTTCCGAACTATATTTTTAAGGGTATGGGGTTAATTTTAACTGAAAGGGACGGACCTGCCATTTGAGGAGCATACTACTTAATAACTCAATTGCCCAATTAGTTTCCTTTATTTTTGAAAAAGTGGACTCTTTCACCCTTGCTTGGTAGCATGTAGGACTTCTTGGCAATTATAGAAAATTTTTAGAAGACTACAAAAATTACAAAACCTCACATAAAATGTCTGAAGAAAAAAGGAAGACTGGGCCCTCAGAATACAGAATATTAGAATTACAGCAAAACATTACTAATAGACGAACCAGTTTTGATATACTTTTTTTTTCTGAAAGAAATGTTTACTAGCCGCTGATACTAGTAACCTCACTATTTCAGCCATTTTGAGTTAAAACAGAGAATAACGCCTCGTAGTTTACACTAGCTGGTCTAAATGAGTCAGAAAAAAATTTGGCAGTCCTAGAAAAATTATGTATTGCTACTGCTTATGAGGTTACTGTCTGACGATATTTACATGGCTCCAAAAAGTTCGCGGTAATCTATGACCAACCCCTTCTCAAACAGATTTTTTCTTTGAAGGCAAAAATTAATCTTTTGACGTAAAAAATGAAATGAGTACAATTTTGAAATTTTTGACACATATTCCACAGATCAATTTAAAACGCCCATGATCACTCTAAAATATGAGTACACTCCTGCCGCAGACACTCCCGATGATGACGCATATGTGTTGCAAGGAATGTATCCTTGCAGCTATCGCAACTTTTTACATGCTGTAGATGCTCTTATCCCGATGATTCATCGTTTCTCAGTACACTACAGTGACATTGAATGTAACATCAACTGACTGCACTCTAGTTAGCAGTGAAAAGCTGTGAAGCAATTTCTATTTTTATCAAGAATAATGGAATAATGTAATTGCCCTCTGGCAGCTGATTAAACATAATTTTTAACTTTCCTATAATTTAATACTCTACTCCCACAGTAAAAAGATATGAGAGGGCAAAAGAAAGTAATTTTGAGTCATATTGATAATCATTATAATAACAAAAATTTAAGTAAAATATTAAAATAATTATTTTAAAATCTGTTTTTTTAAACTCAAATAATGAGATTAATAATAGTACAATGCAAAGTATAAATAGTAAATTAAGTCAACATGTATTAGTTATTGTTCTGGGTTCATTAAAAAATCAAATCAGCTAGTTAAGATGGAGAAAAATATGGTACTTAAACGAATTTCTGAGATCAAGTAAAATTAAAAGAACAATAAAATCTCAGTTTTTTTTTTTTTTTTTTTTTTTTTTCAATAATCGAATGAATGATAATTAATTAATAATAATCTTAATGATAGTCAGTCCTATATAGAAATTATGAAAGATACATAATTAGATCTTAATTCTACAATCACTTGTCTATTTGAAGTTAGAAGAATTGAAGATATTTTGTATGAATTTCAAATGTTAACACTTTCAATACTTAATGTTATTCAAGATTTCTTCGACATCAACATCACTAATATTTATTAAATGACCATTTACTCCACCATGGCATTATCTTAACTCATGAATTACTCAATGAACTTGAGAAAATTGAAATTCATTATACTAGTTTACTAACATTCACTGCAGAATATCTTAATGTACTAAAATTTAAATACCTTTATCAATTATTTATAAACTAGATGTTGATAAAATAACCCATTTATTTATTTAATATATATGAAGAAGTATAATATGTTTCAAAAAGAAAGTTTTTTTTTTTTTTTTTTNCTTCTTATTCATTTAACAGAACAGGTAAATAAAAAAAAAAAATAAATAAATAATACAAATTTAAGGTATGTATTTTTTTAAAGGATTATCTGCCAACGTTTCGTCTTACATTGTAAGCCATCTTCAGGGCTGTAGAAATTCAATATCATGAGAATACAAGAATAATTGACAATAATAAATTAGAAAATTACAATAATGTAATGTGATATCAAAAGTATGAATGTAGAAAGCTATGTAAGAGAATTTTGATAATTAAAAAAAAAAACAATTTGAAAAAAACAATTTGAAAAACATGCAGACAACAACTTATTGAAAAATAATTGAATAACATTAAAACAGTAATTTGCCACACCTACCTATCATGAAGGCGAGAGAGGACGTCCTGTCCCCAAGTTCAAATTTCTATGACAATATCAATATCCAAATTTCCTCAACCTATTCTAACATTTTCAACATTCTAAAAACAATCAGCCCTCCTTCTCAAACATTTTTCCCAGTTCCAAAGTTATCTATTCCCAATAATACCCTTCCTTTTTTCCTTTGTCCTTTTTATTGTCTTCTTTTGAAACAGGCCGCTTTCCCTTTGTACCTTCCCCCCACCCTTCTACCTCCCACAGTGTGTATTTTCAAAATATATACTTTAGTCATGGAAATGTGAACTTAGGGACAGGGCGTTCTCTCTCGTCTTCATGATAGGTAGATGTGACAAATTCCTGTTTTAATGTTATTTTTCAATAAATTGTTTTCAAATTGGTTTTTTTTAATTGTTTTTTTTTTTTTAATTTTTTTTTAATTTTCTTACATACCTTTCTACATTCATACTTTTGATATCACATTACATTGTTATTACATTGTAATTCTCTATTATATTATTGTCAATTATTATTGTATTCTCATGACATTGTATTTCTACAGACCTGAAGATGGCTTACAATGTAAGCTGAAACGTTGGCAGATAATCCTTTAAAAAAATACATTTTTTAAATTTGTATTATTTTTTTTTGGATCTACCTTGACCGAACCCCAACTAAAATCATCTAATAATTATAATATGTTTCTCATTTCTCCTTGTCATGGTAATGAATACTCAACCATATTAGCTATCCTCAATTATATATTAAAATATAATTATATTCCTCAACATTTAGCTAACTATTGTAGAAGGCTTGAGTACTTTCATTGCCCAAACACTTAATACCACTAGCAGGTGAAATGATAAAGAAATATTAATAAACAATAATCAGAATCTTGTCAATTTACTAAATTTAAGTTTATGTAAATTTCATCATTCACATCAATCGCAGCAACCTATACATTGCTCTAATGCCTCAACTTACTCAATTAAAAATTAAATCTTCAAAGAACATCCATGCAACCAAATTATTGGCCTACACCTCATCAATTAAGAAGAAACAAACTCTTGTTTCCTGACACCTCTCTTTTTTCCATTATAAAGTTATAAAAACCAAATATTGTTTCAAATTTAAATCTTAATGCAATATTTTATAATGATTAGAATTCTTTATTCATTAAAGCAAATCAACCAATTAATTAATTAAATCATAATAACAATCACTATTCTTAAACCCAGTATCTATTATTTTATTTATTTATTATAATTTTTATAACATATCAGATAATTAACTGTTTAAAAAACTAAAAATTAATTCAAGAAACAATTTTCTCGATCATTTTCAAAAGCAATGCCCTCACAGATAATATACATAAGTTAATATTTTATTATTGCCTTATTATGTTTACATTGTAATAATTTTTACTAGCATTCCAAGAGCCTCCTAGCTTGATAGATAATAAGCTAGTGCATATATCATTTTTAAATATGAACAGGTTCAATCGTTTAATAGTAAATTTTCAGATGCATTCTTAAAGTATACTTTAACAACTGAAAAAATTAAATCAGTTATTTTTCTTATATGTGTGTGTGAGTAATTTGGAGGGAACATATATTTGGGTTCTTCTTAGCAGAACTAGTGAAAAATAGAATAAATCTTTGTCTTGTCATGGTAACAAAGTGAGCAGTTTAATATCCTTTAAAAATCAATTTTATGTACTTATAGGTGCTTGTAATTTAGTTAATCTATAGTAAATAATTTCATAGTATATGAAATTATGAAAGGCAGTTATGATTTATTTTCAGAAGACTCTACTCAGAAATCAGTAATTTTTTTGGCACTAAGACACGAAAGTTTAAAAAATATCTTTAGTGATACTATATCGCATATATTTGCGTGATCCTATTTCTTTAAAATATTACAATATAATTTTTGTTTCCATTGTCCAATCAAACTTTATTATAAATATATAAATAAAGTTTAATAGTTGAGCTTCTTTCTGCATAGGTTGGATACAATTGTAAATTGCTGAAATTATACAAAAAAGAAGAAGGACTTAATTAAAAATCTGAATTAGTCCCTACCTTATCAGTAGCATTCAAATAAATTATACAGCCATAGTAACCATTATAACTTTTTATAATTGGTTTAAAACATTTTAAACTTTTATAAGAAATGTACTTTAAGAGAGATATGTAATAAAAATGTAAATGAGAGGAGGCCTCTTCTTTTGAACTACTACCTAGCCGAAACTCCACAATCTTAGCAATCATGCCTTCCTCATTCTGCTTTAAGGTACAACTTAAGCATAAAACTTTAATCTTATTTTCGAATTCACTTGCTCTTTAAAAGATATAATATGTATGTCATAAAAAAAACATACATATTTTATGTCAAAAACATTCAAATGGCTTTCTAAAACTCTTATGTCATAATTTTTATTTTGAACAAAAAAACTTGACACAACAATTAAATTTTTATTCAAGAAGGTATTTTAATTAACAGCTAAATAAAATTAATAAAAGTTGGGGTTAACCTGATAAATGATTTGAAGAACAACATATTAATAGCCTAAATTATATTAAAACTTAAGCAATCTAGGAATTAATTATTAATGTTTTCATAATCACTAAATTGAGACAGTTAAAAAAGTGATATACAAATTTCAATTAATCAATTTTATGCCATTGAAATAAAAATGTATACTTAAATATCAAGAAATTCATGACCCAGTATTGAAATCAATCTAATATGAATTAGGATTTACTAAGATCACTAATACTGACTAGTTAAAGAGATTTTTTCAGCTCTCAGTGATTATTATATCAGTTATTAGAGCAAATAAAAGGAATATTATACCCAACATTTCTATTTAAATAAGCTATCTTCTAGATTAAAAACAAAAGAAAACCAGTCTAGTGCAATGTAAAAATTGATAGAAAGTAAAATAAACTATGTAATATAAACTAACCAACATATCTTAAAAAGTATCTAACATAAGAATCAATGTATTAAATGATTTAATATTTTGATTTTTACTATACTAATTAGATACTAATTAATTTATAAAAGGTTATATTAGATTCTGGCAATGTATAGATTACATCCAGACTAGTTCTTCTTTAGTTTTTAGCCCTAAATTTAGCTTATATAAAAATCAAAATGTTGACAATAGAACATATTTTTGAATATTCAAGTAAATATACATGCCACAAATCCAAAGCATTGTTAATTAAGTAATAACAGAAATTTTGTTAGATTTTATTTATGTATTCATATTATTTAGGCAAATGTGTATCTATATGAAAAACACTAATCTATACAAAAAAATTATCTATAAATTTTACTAATCTGTATAACAGTCTGCTAAATTTTTAGGGGGTTACCCCCCCCCCCCTGAAGTGGGTCAAACGTTCGTGTTTCAATTATAAATACGTATTTTGATTGTTTTAAAAATACAAATCTGATAAGAAAAAAAAAAAACTAATCTATACAAAAAGTGTTCTACGCATTTCACAGAATACCGATCCGTCTGCCAAATTATTTTTAGGGGGGGGGGGGTTCTAAGAGTCTCCCCCTCCCAAGATGTTTGCGAGTCAAACTTCCATGTTACAATCGTAAAATAATTAATAAAATTAATTAAATTAATTATTTTTGTTTCTTTTTCTTCAAGATTTTATATTTATTATATTAGTATAAAATGTCACCAATAAATGTCATATTTTATACTAGCAGCAACCAGGGCTGCCTGTAATTATATTAAGAAGTGCCGGCTGTTTTAAACAAATAAAGTAGTTCCTTAGTTGTTAGTTCGTTCAAGGTGGCTTGTTTCTTTTCAGTGTGTTTTGTGTCATACTTTTTTTAGTTTCTGAAATGGCTTAAAGAATCATTGACCCTAAATTGTGTAATTTAGAAAAGTAACATTTGATTTGTGGCCCCCAAGGAAAAATAAGGTGATTGAGGAGTGTATATGTTGGGGCATTAATCAGGCTAGCTGAATTGTGTGGTTCCGGTCTTAGAGGTAACATCCCCCATTCATCCCAGATGCAATGATGAATAGGGTTGTTGATTTGCGGAATCACGTATTAAGGTAAGCCATTTTTACTTAGTAATTATCACATGTTTTGTTATGTTATAGAAGCCTAAGTGGGAGTTCATGTCACGCAGCGAACCTAGCGGTGTACTATCGAAGTTTTCTGTGTGACGTAGCTTCCAATGGAAGGTAATAGCGGATCAACGATATTAGGAATCACCCGCAAAAAAAAAAAAAAAAAAAAAAAAAAAAAAAAGGAGAAGAAGGAAATTTAAGTAAATTTGAGAAAGAAGAGAAACATTAAGATTTAAGATAAAATACTTAGAGCTTACACATTTGAATATTGATTTAAGTGACGAGAATTAAATGCTACATAGTTAATAATGAGACACATGTTAGATAATTTCATAAATTATCAAATTTAGATAACTCCATAAGTTGGTAAATTTGTAGGAACAAAATAGTTGGTGCACAAAATAAATGGATAAGACAAATAGGAAGAACACAACTTTGTACTTTATTATTACATTTAGTATTACATTTTTGAGTCTTTCATTCAAAGTAAATTTTATCGTAATTAATTTCAAAACAAAATAATCTATAAATAATATTTAAAAAGTCTGGCAATTAATGTCATTAATCTGCTAAAAATGCTTGATATAGTTGATAAAAAAAAGTCCTACTCACAGAGCCTTTTTCTCCTTGGGTTTTCAGTTGGCACAGGGCCATATTAGCAAAGTAATTTTAAATAAATGGGAGATCAATTATAAGGAACAAAAAATGGTGTTCCTAGAAAATCCAACTAATGTAAATAAACTGATTGTCTAGTTGCTATAGTGATGGAATATTGATTTAGGGGTGTGAAAATTTGTTATGAAATTATTCATGAGATACACAGAGATTTATAAATTTCTACATTTTCAAGATTAATATATGGTATTCAAGCAACATTAAAGGATATAAATAAAAACCAATTGATTAATATTGAAAAAAACATCCTTTTGACATTTAATGGCGGAATGATTTTAAAAATAAAGTGTTTACAGAATGAAATCAATTTATTTGATGAAAATCTTTTTAGGTAGAATAGTTCAGAATATGATAATTAAATATATTTATAAAATATATTCCATAAAGACATGATGGAATAATGTATGATAACGTACCATAAACTTATGTCATCATACATAACATATTTTTTAAAATTTCATATGCAGGAGCTGTATAAGTGTACTTCCCTTGTTTTAATGAATTTCACTATTAAAGCCATATGTGATGCAAGGCAAGGATGTGGAGGAAATGTATGCATCACATCACAATATAAACTGACCATCATCAGAAGAAGTTTGTTGGTGTTCTAAGCTTCTATTTCTAGTTTCTTCTACCTCATAGTTAAATCTTCCATAATATAATAAATCTTCATTTCGCAATTTGTTCCATAAGCTAATTAAAGGCTTGGATTTGTCACGGGGAAGAGGAAATGTCGAGAAGAACTAAATTAATCATTAATAAATTTTATATTGTAAGACTTTTTAAAAAAATTATAGGAGTGGGGTCGATGGGCCCCTTCTCCCTGCACAGTGAGTTCAATTATTTATTTTATTGTTGTTTTTTGTTTTTTTTAAATAATTTGCAAGTTGTGGAAGNGACGGAGTAAGGATTCTATTGTATATTTCTCTAAGTCATCAAATTATTAAAGATGTAATAAATATATGTAATAAATAACGATTTATTAATTAAAAGAAAACTATTTTACAATGGTCTGAGAAATAATTTCAGATAACTAATTCTAACTAACTAGATAACTAACTAAAATCGGTCGATTGAGTGGGAGGGTGAGTTTAGAAGATGATGAAAAATTTATTTATTTATTTTCATTGTATATTTCTCTATCTTATCCAATTACAAGATGTAAATTACAGAATGTAATAAGTAAAGATTTATTAATTTAAAAAAAATATAGTACAAAATAGGTCTGAAGTGTAACTTTCCGAAAAATTATATATATTCTATTACATTTTTGGGATAAACTTTAATATATACAGCGCCGAAAAAAACATTATATGTTGGAGTCCATCATTTTGACTATTTACTTTTTTAGTGATCTGCCATTCCTGTCTGAAGATTTTTATAGGGGGACGAAGGAATCCCCCCCCCCCCTCTCCCAAACCCACGATTTTTGCTAAAAAAACCCAGGATAAAGCGAAAAATACTGACGTAATAAGCCAAGGATAAGTGAAAAGTGTCCGAAAAAAATGAAGTATTCCCCATTTTGTAATAGATGAGGAGATTTAAAGATAAAACAAAGTGCATAATCGTAAATAGCTTCGTTATTATGAAAAAAACTATACATGAAGATTATGCCTGTAATCTATCCTTAACTGACTGCATAGAGTACTGAGGGATCTGAAGTGCATTTTACTTACAGATAGAAGTATGAGTTTTGCCTACCGCCAGCATGTAAAGAGGAATCCGAGGTCGTTGTGCAGTGTTCAGTGACGTAGGCTGGCTATGGAGTAGTGGGAGGGGCGGACGGTTCGGCAGTTGGCGGCTGATACAGCGCGATGCAGGCTCTCCTTGCAGCGAAGAAGAAAGGCAATGCCCTCACTTCCGATGAGATCGACGAATTCGTTCGCCTGGTTTCCACTGGCCAGGCGCATGACTCTCAAATAGGTACGTACCTAATACGTACTACGAGTATTTCACGGCTGGAATGTCAGAAATTTTAATATTTTCAAATTTTTTTTATTTATTTTTAACTTGCGGTCCTAGAGAAGAGCGTGCTCTAAACACTCAAAACGCAAAGACTGAGCATCCTTCTGTTTCTCAATAAAAGTTTTCCCGGTACGGCTTCTGCACCGAGATCCACTGTGTTCCCTTTTGCCCTTAGCCCTTAAAGCCCTTTTACCTTGTTCAAGTCTACTTTGTCCTACATTCCCTGCGTCTGCACGTAGTGTTGATCCTTGAAGGACAGGCCATGGAAGCTTAAGCAGACTAGAAATTAATGCCGTGCGGAAAGTGGAATCTCTTTCTTATCAGTCTCATTCTCTCTTTTAAAACTGCATTAATAACTGTGAAAATTTTCTGTAAACTTTACTTTCTGTTAAAAAATGTCTGAACTGTTTATTCTCTAAACTGTTTATTCCCTATGCTTGACCATTGTTTTCATAGCCACAAAGGTCATACTGCGAGTATATTATTTCGGGTTTAATTTAAAGTTACTAAAAAACTGTCTAATATTTATCACATTGCATGAATTTTTCTGTAACTGCGTGAAAAATTTCATATCATTAACCTTGTAGCTTCATTTGATAGTCCTTAGATCGAGGCATGTTTTCAGCCGATTAATTCCAAATTTAGTTAGGCTCAAAAACGGTGTGAAAGATTGCCTACCGTGTCATTCAAGTGAAGCCTAAGTCAAATGCTTTACTCTTTTTAAAGAATTGTTTAAAAACCTTGTAAAATAGTACAGAAGAATTGCTGATTACTGATTATCATAGGGCGACTCTTGAAAAAGTTCAACGGATCTACAATAGAGAAGATAAAAATGGGGTCCATAAAAATTTATATAAACACATATTTTCAAAATTATGAAACCAAATTATGTATTTAAGCATCTATTTGTTGACCGTTAAATGAATTCGTTACTTAAGTGGGGGTTGAGGGATTTAAGAATTTAATTAAATAAATAATGATTTTTATTTTTATATTTTAAACTTTAAACAAAGAGGGTACATTTGAGGAGCACGCATTCGTTATTAAGTGAGTTAAAGTAATTTTTGAGTCAAATTGGAAAATGAGTATAATATGCAAAAATTCCAAGACAAAAATAATTAAAAAAGGTATCTCCAAGCATCCAGCGCATCCTTCAGATGTGATAAAACTTCATAGTTGTTAATAGGAAGTGATGACGTACTTTTAGGTGATGAAATAAATACAGTCTTCTTACTACTGTCCATACTTAATTCGTTTTTATCTGGGCTCAGTAGCTTTCAGCACAGCTTCCATCATCAGAGCCTCTTATTAGACTCCCTATTTTGTTACATCTTTTCTCGGCGATTTCATGCCACCGACAATCCAGCGCTTCCGCTTGACCCGTGTTCTAATTGATTTTGCCTTTTGCTGGGAGTGAAGGTCATCCGTATTAAGCGAAGGAGTAATGAGAGTCTCTCTTACACTCATTTAGCTTTTATCCAGACTTGGATGCTTTCAGACGCGCTGCTTCCGTCATCAGAGAGCCTCGCCATTCATTGTCCCAGTCCCGAGGGTCTGACGATGGAAGACGTGCCTCCCGGAAGCAGCTCAGCCCAAACAAAAGCTAAGTAAATAAGAAAGATACTTTAATCGACACTCCACGAAAGAAAAAAAAAAACATGAACAAAGTCTAATGCTTTACAGGATTGTAATTAATTAAAAAAATCGACAAGCAATAGATTATATTGTCAACATAGAGCAATTACATGAATTTTATTACTATAGGCAAATCATAGTCAATTGATAAATGTAAATGGATAGTAGGCTCAGCTTAGAGTCCCTGAATTAATTAAATTAATAAATTAAGAATTTATTTTCGATCAATAGGCGGGCTTTCTTATTTTTAAAATATTGAAACCAAATTTGTTTTTTTAATATTTTCATTCTTAGTACTCGAGGGAATGAAATAATAATTATATACAATAAATGGAAGGGAATAGAATATAAACATCTTACTACCTCAACCGGGACTCGATCTCCGATCCGGGTGGATCTCCTGCTTTCCGGGCAAGTATGCTGGCCATTACACCACCGAGGATAGCTAGATAATTCCTTCTACTCCCCGCACTTTACTCCGAGTCTAAACCCCCGAGTAAGACGAATATATCGTCTTATGCTCGAAGGAGTTAACTATTTGTCAGCTATTTGTTAGACTCTCGTTTTTTATTTATTTTTTATTTTAACATTTTCTTTCTTTAAAACTAAGGAAATAATAATTAATTTTTGGTTAAAATTGAATAAGAAAAAGACGGAGTAAGGAGGAAGACCAAAATTGTAATATCTTGTAATAATTGTAATATCTTCCTTGTTATGAAATACAGTAGGCGTTATATTTAATTTTTTCCAGTTTCTGTTCTATAATAGTCTCAGGTAAAACTCTCATGAAGTATGAAATTTCGGACTGCAGCTATAGTGGGTGAACGCTCGCTCAAACTTAGCCTGCCAATCCAAAGCCAACTTAGGTCGACATACTTTTTACATTCATTGTACACTCTGGCCTCCAAAGATTTATATAAATATTTGATGAAATATGGGGATTCTACTAGATTACGCATCTGCTGCGTGACGGACTTCTTTAACAGTTCTCACCTCAATTCAGCTGGAAGTATTTAAGCCTTTTTGTATGAGAACTTTTGTCTCATTGCAAATAATACAACCCTTATTGAAAGAAGCACTCATTTTAAAAACTTAAAATTTTAAAATGTTAAATTTAAACATTTTTTAATAATCTTAACTGAAGTATACTAAAAATGAAAAAAAGTGCTACACAGCCCTTCAAACTGGGTAGATGTGGGTTTAACATTGAAAATTTCAATTTCAATTAGTGTGCTTTATTCAAAAAGATGCTTCAAATATTCAATCTGGTTTATCAGTAATAAATCATTAAAGATGAGAATAAATAAGATTTAATGTAAATTATTTGATCTTCGGGAGGAAACAGTAAGGAAAGAGTTCAAACTCCATAAATACAATATTTGATATCTACTTAGTTTAAACTTATAATTAAAGTTTAAACCTATTATAGGAAGAAATAACTTTTATAAGTAAATGTTTTTTACAGGGTTGGGGTTCGGTCTAGGTTGATCCAAAAAACACAATTTAAAAATTGGGAATTTTGTGTTACAAAAAAAAATCGACTTAATGGGCTATAATGCCCCTCTTCAGGGCTATCATGAAGCCGAGAGGGGACGTGTTGACTCCTGGATCAGATATTAAACATTAGTCATCTGAAATTATTTCTCAGATCATTGTAAAATAGTTTTCTTCTTTTGAAAATTAATATATCTTTATTTATTACATTCAGTTATTAACATCTTTAATAATTTGATGGCATAGAGAAATATACAATAGAAATAATTAATAAACACATTATTAAAAAAAATTAAAAATACAATAAAATAAATAAGTAAACATCACTGTGCAGAGAGAAAGGTCCCATTGACCCCACTCCTAATAAGTTTAGGCATTAAAGCCTAGTAGGTCGCGAGGCCACCTCCGTTTTAGTCGCCGGGGAGGATTGTGAGGATTGGAGTCCGACGACAGGGATTGGGCATATGGATTAGAATTAAATTGGAGTATACTATGGAAGAGCTTGAAGCGGGTGGAGTGATGAAGGGTAGAGTTGGACACATTACATAAAATAGTAAAAACTCTTTAACTTTCGCTTGTCTTCTCTGCAGAATTTGATCACTAACTGATCGATCATGGCTGTGAGCCGTTTTACTCCAGCTATATTAGAATAGCGCAATTTATTTATTTCTTGAAAGTTTTCTTCTCAACATTAAGAGTGAGATTTACTTCCTATTAAATGTAAATACTCATACACAATGCTGAGGAATTGAAAAAAATTGTCTGTAATAATCATTGGTTGATTTGTTTTTGAGTGACCCAAAACAGTCCACAGACACAAGTTAGGGAAAGAAATAGTGAAGCCAACAACATGTCAGATTTCAACATTATCTTGATCATCTTAACATTCTTACATTAACACCCTTTGTAATTCTATGATTAGTTGTAAAAATCGATTACAAATAAAGTTTTTATTATTTTTTATTTAACATCTCTTGAAATAATTTACTTCTATGAATCATTTAAACAAATATATTGTATCTTAAGTTGCTCTATGATAACATATTTTCTTGCAATATTGGCTGTCTACAGGTGCTATGTTGATGGCAATAGCCATAAATGGTATGACGCACCAAGAAACTGCCGACCTCACTACCGCTATGACCAATTCAGGTTAGTCTACTTTTATTTTGTATGTTTTGTGTATTTCTAAGTATATATTAACTTTTAGCGATTTCCGAAGGAATGCTCTTCTAGAGAGTAGGCACACTAGTGTGTGCTATTTTTAAAATATTAAAAATAAACTTGATGTTTATATTTATCTCTGCACAACGTGAAATGAGATTTTTTTACATTCCGTACTGGAACGTACATATACGCGGAGCAGCATGTTAAAGCACCCTTCGGCTATATTAATAGCTTCCTCAAGCAACATCTACACCCGGTTCGAGCAGTTCGTCCTCAACTCCAGGACCAAGCCAGCAGAATGAACCTCCATGTATTCGGGCTTAGTTTGTGGGGACTCCTTTTATCTCGCCTGGAGTCATCACAACACGAGTGACTCCAAGATTTCCAATTTTTTCCTGAAACCTGACTCCATGTTCTTCCCCCTGAATCATCAGGGTAGGTAGCCGTACACCATAAAATTACAATTAATTAATTAATTAAAATTTTAGTTGTGCCACATAAGCAGCGTATATTATTTACAGTATAGGACCTAATACACTAATACTAACTTTTGTTATACTCTTGAGGTGGTGGAATTCCTGGTAGAGTCACCTAACCGCACCGAGAAAGTACATCCGCTGAGGTACTCCCTTAACAGCTCGACGATTTGCTCGGAGAAGCCGTAGTGACGCGTCATGCTCACTAGGAGGTCTTGTGAGACATTGTCTATGGAAATGAAGATAGTGGCCCTGTTGACCTTTATCTCTTCAGTGGCGTGCTGGAGGAGCTTGGCGACATGATGAGATGACAGGTCATTCCTTTCATGAAGGCGGTCTGCTCCTGATATGATTATCCCCCACGCAGTGTCTCAGAATCTGCCGGTGAATCAGCTTCTCGAATACGATTTTTAATATTATTACGCTGTTTTATTAGTTGCAAGATGAGCTCCGGGGATGTTCTAGCTCGTTAGGCCTTGGAGAGAACGTAAGAGGATCTTGGCTTCGACCTCTGTTCTGACGATCTCCTTCATCGGTAGGTATTCTCAGTATCGTTGTTACAATGATATCCTTGTATTCTTTCCAGTCGGCATCTGAAAATTTAAATTCCTTAGTTAGTGGTGGTGGGACATCTCCATCAAACCAGACAATCTTTTAAGTTTCAATTTAAAGTCATAAACTCTCTCATTAAGAAAAGAGATATTACCATTTTCAATTCTACAGTACCATTATCAGGATCGATTGTTTGTCGGGATGTTTTCAGAAATATTTCTCCCTTCAGCATCTCAACTAGTAGTTTCTTTCCAGATGATGATGTTGTGTGGACACTTTGGTTAACAAGTAGAAATGTAAATTTCGGACAAAAATACTTAAAAATATTGCAAGTTAGCTCTTCAAAGTACCTACCACTCTAATTCTAAATTTTGTTAAAATCCTATCATTAACTATATTGATAATTGCTTCAAATACTGCATAGCTGAAAAAACTAACATGAGTGAAGTTTGGTGTACTTTCTTCCCCATTTGATTATCTTGTTTCTAATTTCTTCTTCTTCAATAGTTAAAACAAAAATATTTCTATTTTTTTGCAGGTCAGGTTATGACATGGGATGGGCTGGTGGTTGACAAACACAGCACTGGGGGAGTGGGAGATAAGGTCTCCATACCTCTGGGACCAATACTTGCAGCTCATGGCCTGAAGGTTCCAATGGCAAGTAATCCCAACTTGTAATTTATTACACCAAAATAAAAAATAAACACTTAAAAGGTTTATGATTGGACAACCTAACAGTAACAGGAAACCTCAAGAATTAAGTAAATAAATAACAAAGAAATCTAATTTATGAAAAAAATACAAGTATTAACTCAGGAAGAAACTAAATAAAATAAATATATTTTATATTAGAATATAAAGGAATTTTAATATTCTCTCTATAATTTTAAAAGAGACCAAAAATATGCCTTATTATAGCGAAGGGGTGAATTAGCTACCTGTTTCTTTTCTGTATCTTCTCTAATGCCACCAGAATCTCTCAGAGGTACTCCATGTCCTCCCTTATTTTCATTCGAACTTCCCTCATGATATCCACCTAATTAAAATGGTGATATTTAACTATAAAGAATACCCAAAAAGATAGCTCCTGGTTGAAAAGCTTTCATCTTCCAGACATACACACACACACACATATATATAACTGCATATTCCGTCTTGCTTACTTCCCATTAATTTGGAAATATTCCACAATAATCCTATTTTCCAAACCAAACAAACCACCCGAAGACCCCTCCTTTTATCGTCCTATCAGCCTGCTCCACATCCTTCCTTAAATATTTAAAAAAAATCCTATTAAAATTAATGTTCCCGATCCAACAGTCCAATAATATTATCCCCAATCATCAGTTTGGATTCCGCCCTCATCACTCTACATCCCAGCAAGTGTTTCATGTTGTAGATCATATCTCATCATCTCTTGAGAAAAAAGAGTGTTGTATGAGTGCGTTTATGGATGAATCACAGGCCTTTGATCGTGTCTGGCTCAAGGGCCTTACAAATATACAAACTGAAGCGTATCCTCCCAAATTCTCTCTAACTTATCTGCTCCTATTTATCCAACCGATTTTTCTGGGTCTGACAGGGATCAGATTATTCAAACTACTACCCTGTAGAAGCGAGAGTTCCTCAGGGCAGTGTGATCGGACGCATTCTCTATATAATTTATATTTCTGACTTTCTAATGACTGCTGATGCTCTCTTTGCTACCTTTGCCAATGATACGGCCATCTTAGGATCAGATTCTAATCCCACAGTTGCTATTAATATCCTTCAAGTACATCTCAAACACATAGTCGCTTGGTACAAGCACATGAGGTGTATAAAAATAAATTAAAGCAAATGTGTCCACGTCACATTCACTCTCCGCACCAAGCCTCCGTTAATCTCTCCTTCAACGAAATTCCTATTCCTCAATCCAATACTATATATATACTACTATATAATATATATATATATATAGTATTGAGTGGCGACACTGGCCATTCTCTCCCTCATGTCAATACCACTCACAGCCATTGAACAACATTGTGAGCAATTACAAAATTTTTACTTGATTTTAGAATGTATCAACCAAATAAAAAAAATAGCTACTGGTATTTGTTCTGATGCTCATGGAGAATAGAATGCACAAGATTTTTTTGTAAAATGTAAGACAAAAGGAAGTCATTATCACAAAAAAAGAAAAGTATTATTTTTTAAATAAATTTGAAATCACCCACTGCTGCATAATGATGGATAGATTAAATAAATAGATGTGATAGGAAATGAACTAGTTTTCCCTATTTGGGTTTGTGAGATAAGTGGATTTAGGCATAAGTGGAAAGTCAACATCTGTTTGCTTGAAAGATTATTAGCAGCCAAAAGTGAGTTCCTCTCATGCCAGAACTGACTCATAACTGTTATTAAGTGCCAAATTTGACTTTTCTTATATAATCTGTTCTATTGCAGTTTTTCAACATTTCTATTTTACCTACATTTCACTTAGGAAATTATCAAATAGATTTTAGAATAAATTAAATATCTATCAATGATCAATTTCTTTTTTTTCCAGATTTCAGGTAGAGGATTGGAAATCACAGGTGGAACTCTGGACAAACTAGAGAGTATCCCAGGCTTTCAAGTGGAACTAAGTGAGGAAGAAATGGCAGCCTGTCTTGGCACTTGTGGCTGCTTTATTGCAGCTACGACTGCTAATATGTGCCCTGCAGACAGGAAGACTTATGCTATCCGTGATGTCACATCAACAGTGGATTGTATTCCTCTTATAACAGGTCCACTGTTAGAATTATTTTAATGACTACCAGTCCAATAACAAAATATATGAATTGCAAACAGTATTTGCTTTTAGAGAAATACTCTGAGTCAAATTTAGTGAGTAAAGTCTGGTAGATCATATCAGCACAAACAGTGCAACACATTAGTGCTATCAGATCTGCATAATAAATCTGTTATCATTAATGTTTAATTTTGTACTTAATGTTTTACTTTTTGTATTTATTTCTCTAAAAGATTTTAATTGCATAATTGTTTCAATTGTCATTCAGCTGTGGCCAAGCTAGTAGCTTTTGTTTACATTTAATCAATTCACTAGTAATCTTAATATTACATTTTTGAAGCTGTGTTATTATAATTGTTTACTTATTATTTCTTTGACAATCTGCTTGTGTTCCTCGTGTTCTTTGAATTTGTGAATGCTGTGATAATTTGGCCAACTATATAATAAACCTAGTGTGTCAAACACTTAAATTCGGTATAATTAGGATTATAGTGTTGGATTATTTACCAACTTAGAATTAAATAAATTTATAATATTATAAAAATATGCCCCATGTTGTTGGGAATATTATTTATAATTCATTAAAAAACTCATTTCTTGATTTCAGGATCAATCCTTTCTAAGAAAATTGCTGAAGGTACAAAGTTTCTTGTGCAAGACATCAAAGTTGGAGAAGCAGCATTTTGCAAAGACATTAAGACAGCTGAAGAATTAGCAAGGTCAATGGTAAATATTGTAAATGTTTCTATTGTTTAAATGAAAAGCCACTTGTTTCTTGTTAAGCCATCACAATAGAAAAATCATAGAGCCCTACACAGGAAAGGACTTACTTTGCAAATATGGTTGTATATCATAGATTAAGGAAGAATAGAATGAGTCACTATTCAGATTTTAATAAGCTTATGGCAATATATGTTCTGGAAAACCACTTTACTAAGGTAAGAAAAGACAATATAAATTTAAATTAGTGTGAGAATTACACATCCTCAAGATTCTCAGTCTTTCCTTTCTAAGAAAAAATGCTAGACAGGTATTTTTATTTCCTGACACATATGGCAAAATGGCAATTATCAAATTAAAATTTACAATAAAAATATTCAATCATATTTGGTCAACCTTGAATTGGTTACTTGGTTGCATACACAAAGCAAATTAGAATAAACTAATAATATATCAAATTTCAAACAATTGTAAATATTTAATAAGTATTTTTTATATATTAAGTCCATGATCAATATAGGGTACCGGTTATATTACAGAAATTGAGTAATTCTCTAATATGTCTCTTGAATTTTCGTAAATTTGTTATTTTAAATCCTTGAATAGTAATGAAACATAAATTTTAACACTATTCAATATACCATGAATAAAACTAAAATATTGCAATGGAAAGAATCATTGATTGAGAAATTTTATGCCAAATAAAATAATCAACTATCTGGTTAAATATGCAATTAATAAAAACTAAATAATTGTAATTTTCTTACAATTTAGATTTTTAAATAGGGTAATTATATTTTAGGTTTAATTGTTAAAAACTTGTGAAATTAGTTAGCTATGGTTTAATATTTGGCATGGTTTATAAAACTTAATTTCAAAAACTTATAAAGTAGGCTTTATAGCAAGTATTTAACATGATATAGAATTGCATAGTTAAAACTAAAGAAACCACACAGTTAAATGGGACCAATGGGGGATCATCTATTCTCCTGTTTATCAAAACTATGATGGTACTGCAAGTAAAAAGAGTATGCTTTTACTTGTTATCTGACCATCAATGAATGATCTTTGTATAATGATTTTGCCTAAGGCTTTCCGACTTGTCCGTTTTATTGTTAGTAGCATTGCCATCCATTAAATGTTATTTAAATATTTTATTTTGGTTGTGGATTTTATCCCACGTAAATTATAAATAATTCATGAGAGGGAACAGAATAAAAAAAATCTATCTGTCCCATCCAGGGCTCGAACCTGGATCTCCTGCTTTC
>KZ807671.1:33097-43674 GCA_000696205.2 Oncopeltus fasciatus | reverse complement strand
GGGGGGGGGGGGGGGGAGGGGAGTGAGACATCAGGAATAGTAGTTAATAAGTAAATGATATGATTTATTTTTTCTGATTTTGCAATAATAATTGAAGACAAGGTTGAATTCTTACAATAAAACCTTTGAAGTTATTCCTCTCAAAAATTTCAAAAGGAAAATTATTTAGTTTTGTACATAAAAACAGAAAAAAGAAAGAAAGAAAAGAAAATATACAGAAAAGTGAAAGGTTAGGCTCCAGTTATTAACCTTAACTTAATGGTTCATTTTAATGGAAACTCTTAAACTAAAATTGTTTTTCTAACTTGTAATGCTAAAGGCCTATCAAATACCATAAATGTTTTCCATTGCTCTGGCATATTCCAAATTTTTTCATTTGTAAGAGTAATAACGCTGGTATGCATCAAGCTTTTGGACTATTAATACGTTCATTTACAACATTTCTTATTTTCTCCAGCTTCTAAGTGTTTTCTGATTTAATTTAATTTATTAGAATATATTTAAGCAATAACCTATGTGTGTTAGAATCAGGTGTATTGATTCTATTGCTCAGTTGACTGATCAGTCATATCAGACTGACACACATTCAGTACACAAACTACAGCACACCACATACATCTTTACACTACAGACAGAGATCACCTGTAGTGGGGCCACCATAAACCAGAAAGGTTTATTACTTCCACTTTTGGAGTGGAAGTGAATAGTTTATACCTTTAAAGGATGCTATTTGCAATGAGGCACTAGAACGGAAACCCTCAGGGCTAAAAAATGAGAAGACTTAGGGTCAAATAGAGGAGCTCAACTTTGCATGAGGCTGGTGGTAGATCCATGTCCTTACTGAGAAGAATTGGGAGTGATGCATGGATGGTAGAATTTCATTAAGGCCTTACAACCCAAATGGAATTAAAGGAAAAGAAAAAAAAAACTAACTTAAAACCAAAACTTCACTATTTACGATGGATGTAAGATAATTTATTGCATATTATTTAAAGGCAAACTTACTGCATTCATCAAAGGATAAATTTTTAAACAAAATTAAATAATAAAAATACATCCATACAAGCTTAAATAAAGTTAAAATTTATTCAGAAAAATATATTTTTTCAAGTAATAACTATTTATTTTGTACCCTACAAATTTTTAATCATTAAAGAACAAAATTTCTTAATTTCCAGCTCAAATGTTTTCAACTCTAATGGATGATCTTAAGGAGCTCTTAACTATAGCTGTGAGCTATGAAGGGCAGAGGCTCGCACTTCTGTAGGCATATGCCTCTCATTAGCTAAATATCATCACTTTTCACCTAATATCTGATGAAGGCATAAAGCCGAAAAGTTTCATGTGGTAAATACAATATTAGTATGAAGACAAAAGGTGTTTTGTTTAAAGTTAAAACTTTTAGATCTTTGGAGATAGACAACATCTAAAGTTACATATAATATAGTATAGGAATACTGAGAAGAAACTTTAATTATTTAAGATATATCTTAAAGATCTTAACAACAATATAGTTTAAAATCTTGATAAAAGGGGTGACAACCCATTAAATTTACATTAAATTTTGTTCAGAAGATTAAATGTTGAAGAGGGAGAGAAAATATAATGAACGAAAACCATGGCAATGAGAAAAATGGGGATGTTGACAATAATAAATGAACATTTTTGTGAAACAAATACATTACTGACTTGAATTTTGGAAAAATTAATATTAAGAAAAAACAAATAGTTGACTAATTACAATGCTTCCTCAATCTTAAAGTGTCAAAGAAATAAAATCAAATTTAAAGTAAAATATAAAAAAAAGAAAGAGAAATATTTTTTTATACTTACTTGTGTATTTTGTGTAGGAATTTGCAGTGCGAGTGCCAAACTATTGTGGTCAAAGCTATCATCCAGGGCAATTAATGCACCATGGACACCTGATTCAGTCAGGTGTACAGCATAATCCTAAAAGAAACAAGCAGTAATTTACTAATAATTTTCATTACCAATTTTAAAAATTTCATTAATAAAAATTGTCATGCAGGAACTGCATAATCTAATAAAATTTCTCATATTTCATTAAAGATGGATAAATAATGAAATTTAAACTTTAAATCCATAGAGAAAAACGGGTGTAAAAGGTAAGACCACTAAGCTTTGCTATAGCAGGAAGGAAGAGTAGGAAAGGAGCTCACACCTGTTACATTGATAAATGTATTCCTTAAATAAAGTTTTTGGTGAAAATTATATGGAACAATAATGTTATAAAATTATATTTTACACCTATTTTATCAAATAAAATTTATTATAACTCAAATAATAATGATGATATGATTATAAACTTTTGCCCAACTCTAAACCCACCCATTCCATCATCTAATTTCATATAAAAATGAATTTCTTAATGGATTTGAGATGAAAAGCTGGTACCAAATTTATTTTATATATTTAAAAAAAAAAGAAGAGGGCTCACCCAACACTCAAATTACATTCTTAAATATCTTTATTAAAAGAGTGATTTGTGAATATTGTTATCAACTATAAATACACATATTTTCCTTCATACATTTTTAGTAATGCTAACAAAAATACTAAGATTTTAAATTTCAGTCTTCCCCTAAGCCCTCCTCCCCATAGACCAATTTCAGACCTAAATGAATTCATTTAACAGAAAAAAGAAGTGTAAATATATATATATATATATATCACTCAAAATACATATATTTGTTACGTAAAAATAGGAAAACTGATGATAGATTGGTCACACTTAGCAATTTGACTTATCACATTAACTCACATTATACATGGATTACCCACTCACTAACAGATTAAGGGTTACATAAAATTGCAAGGTGATTTGCTAGTTGGAAACCTGTGGCCCAATGCAAAGCAGTGCCTGTAATGTCACCAGATACGTTCACTACAGGATTCAGCTTCAGTGCTATGGGGCAATTTATTCAGTATGTTCCTTAGTTGTTTTTACCATATTTTAAAATTTTAATTATTAATATTGTAAAACGATAAACTTCCAAAAATTTTAATTTTTTTTTCTCCCCTCACCCCAAAACCTTTATTTGTTTGTTTTTGTAACATTATTTCTTATAGTCAAATTTTCATACCAACTCATACTACATAAATGTTTTTAAGATATAAAATTCTCAAACAATAATTTGAGTTGATTTTAATATTGAACAATAATTAAACAGAAAATAATCTTTGTATCCACATTAGAAACAATAATCAAATTCAAATTTCATTTAAAGTTCAAAGTTTTAAAATTTGCAATTCTATTTAATAAATACAAATACAAAACCCACAATATTTCCAAAATTGATCATTTTATGTTTAGAATATTAAATTCAATGTAAATAACAATGGAAAATATTAAGCTCAATTCAGACGTTGATGATTTGATATGACAGACACTCAATATCATCAATATATTATTTGAAACTCTTAATTTCGACCTTTCAGTTGTCTTTAAACTTAAAATTTGTATGTAGAAAATAAATTTATTTTTCAATTTATGAACGCGTTTTAAAATATCATAAATAAACCACTAGTTTAGAAGGAAAAAAGTTTACATTTTAAAATGATTATTTTAATGTGTGAATTGCAGTCAAAGAATAAATAGGTGTAGAGGAGGGCTGTGAAAAGGGTACACAGAGGAACTGAAGACGAGAAAATTATTTAATGAAAAGAGGATTGTCAGGAATTCGGTCATCCACAATCCTCTCTTCTAGAACTTGACGGTCAACAATTCATTCCATATTGAAAAATATTTTACATATCCTCATACCACATATTGGGTAGACAATTGTTTAATTATCAATATAACATATACATGCACACAAAAAATTTATGTTTGTTTCACTCACTTTTAGTCCTATAGATGAGACCCATTTCATAACTCTTTCATTGGACCAGACTAGAACATCAGAAAGTTCATTTTCACAAGATCTTCTCCTATCCTCTAGTTGATTTCGATCATAATTAACTCTTTTAAGACAAGATATTCCAAATTGTAGACTGGTCCTAAAGAAAGATGTTACCATTAATTTTCAACATTTTTCCATTTTTTTTTGTTGTAAACTAAGCTAAAAGAGCTGTCAACTGAATGCAATTAATAAGCTACCTTACCTATGAAAGCTGTCAACCATTTTGAGCTGACCCCGAAGGTCTTTTTTTGTTAAATGGTCAAGCATCCTGGCATCCACAAGGCTTTCCATGAAAGTTGTACGATACTGTGGAAGACCAAGAGAAGGAAGCCACACATTCCCAATCCATTCGTGATTCATATCACCAAATGCAAGGGTTGTGCGGGAAGTCTTTGGAGCTGATGGGCTTGTAAGAGAGACCATCTCCTGGATTGCTAGTCTCAGCTTCAATCGATGCAAAGGATTGCTAAAATAAAGTAATTTTCAGCAATTTACTTTACAAAACTAAACAACAAAATAGAAGGTTTAATGGTAGAAAAGTAAAAATAATTGAGGATGCCATTTCTGGGTTAAAAAATAAAAGAGACATATAAACAACCAACATTGCTGGTGGAGATAACATAAGTCTTTGGGAATTAAGAGAATGGGGTAATGAAAAAAAAAAAAAAAAAAAAAAAACTGGAGAAATTAATATCAACAAGATATGAGTTAACTCTTTCTTCAATAAACCTGTCATTAAAATGAGATATTTTTGTGATTAAAGGACAAAAAAAAAAAAAAAAAAGTTAGTCGGGGCCTAAATATTAAAATAACGGTTTAAAATTGACAAAAAGTCTGAAATTATGGATTTTGTATTACTTTACAACACTATTATAATTCCTCAAAGTTAGCCAAGGCTCTCTTAATTCACTTTAAAATAATAAATAAATAAATTTAAATTGCATATGAGACAATTTAGAACTTTGAAGATTGGTGAAGGCTGTGAAACATATTACAATTTTTCCAGACAAATAAAATATTAAAGTACAAATGATTAAAATGCTCAACATTACCAAAATATCTCACATGTTCCCTTTTCACTGAAAAATATATTTTTTAAATTTTTTTTTCTTTATAGAAATAACCTTAAGAATTTATTAAGAAAAGTTAAGCGTGAAAGAAACATTTAAAAATTTGATATATAAAATACAGTCTAATCTAAAGCAAAGGAGAGTAAACAAAATGAATAGAATTCACAAAAGTAGAACAAATATAAAGAATATTTTAAATTTTTGGCTAGTCACTCTTTGTCAGAGGGAAATAGAAAGGTACTCTACTAGATATTATCGGACCACTCTTCTTTTTTAATTTATATTAATGATTTGCCACTTGATCTGTTCAATGTAAAACAATTATGTATATGTAATCTGTCAATTTGACACTGCTTTTTAAAGGCAAAAATAAACTAAAGACTAGAGTCTAAAAGACAAAAAAAAACAACAAAAAAAAAAAACAACTGTGATTAATAGCTAGTCAAATGTCCAGTGGCTAGACAAAAGAAACTCCAAAAATATAATACACAAAGGATATTTTAAATCTTCGGGAAAGCAAATAATAAATAAGCAAAATAAATTACAGCTAATATCTTTCATTAAGAATTAGTTTTATATTTGACAATAAAAATGAAAAAATTTCCACTTACTATCTAAACTCTAATCACTAAAAATAGATCATATCTATCTTCAATTATTCTTGTTTGAATAACTAAAATTTATTTTTACAAAATTATAGTCAAATGTAAAGTTAAACCACAAAAATAATTTTTTTTTTAATAATGAAAGACCCTAACCCAAGAGATTATTACAGCTTAGAGATTATTATTATAGATTCCTAGGTGGTAGGCCTGGCAGCAGTATTGGTTTGAGTTCAACTCTAGGTAGGCTTTTATTAAGAAATAAAACTTTCACAATGCCATCCGCATTCAGAATAATTACCTCTAGATATCTGATTTTATATGGTACAAAAAGTAGGTTAAAATAAATAAATAGTCATTAATATTTTTATTTGTTTTTAAAAAGTACTATACCAAGTTCTTGACTTAATTTTTTTCTTTAATACTTCTTTGTTTTTGGTTTTACATTTCCAACAGAAAATTTTATATATATGTACATATATATATATATANTTATGTGCAAATTATTTACTGCTGTAAATTGAGTCTGAATTATACATATAAAATACTTATACTTATTACAGTATGATCATTCTGGAATAATAAAAAATTCTATAACTTCACTTATTCAACTTAAACAAGAATTTAGATAAAATAGAAGTAACTTTTTAATGTGCTATACTCATTTAAATATGAAACTTTTTGATAGCTGATACTAAATAATTATTTTTGTTTATGCCTTCCTTTGAAGTACCTTTTCCTTGCTTTGATTTTACTCATAAATATATAAGTTTACTTCCTAATATAAACAATGAATTGTCTATGTTTTGAAATGCATAGTGATACAGAAAATGATGCAATCTATAGAACAAGTAAATTAAATTTAATAACCATACTTTTACTCACATTCTTGCAAAATTACCAAATTTGGATTTCTTGATACCATAAAATTCAAAGATTTTGAAAAAAAAAAAAAAAAAAAAACTTTTACAATACTACTATTTTTTTACTATGGCAGATTAATGTGATATAAAGAGAATTCAAAATATAAAATCTACTAATATTTAGGAGAAGATCATGAAGAAATTTACTTTAAGTAAAGCAGCTAATAGTAATAAAACTATTAAAATTAAAGAAGTAAAATTGGTTAAAGATTTTTTTATTAATAAGTGAATTATGTTGATACCATTGTCATATTCCAAAAAATTAATTGATTCTCACCTTATTCCTATTTCTCTCTGAATTTCTGTGTCTGAGAGGGCACTCATGATAGCCCCTGATTTAACATTAGCACGGCAAGCAGCCACATACCAAGCTGGCATCCCAACCCAGAGTTCCAACCAGGCAACTATTGTTGGTCCATTCCAAAGAGCGAATGGAGTACCAGCTTTCATTGATTCGGCAAGAAGTTCCTGCCTAACACAGCTGTACAAAAAGAGAAGCAGAAAAAAAAAAACATTAGTAAGGCATTTAGTGATAATAGAATTGGAGGTAGAGAATTCAAATTATAAAATACAAATACAATATTAATAGTATTTTTGAAGACATATTTTTTAAATAATTGCCAAGTATTAGAAATATGCCCCCTCCTCACTTACTCGCGCTCTCACACCCCTTCCTGATACACAATTAATTATTATTATTTATTATTACAAATCTTTTTTTCAGAACCTCTCCTTTTTTTAATCCAATTTCTCTCTACCTGTCCCATATATTTTTTTTTATCAAAATAACTTTATCTTACCATGCATGCAGCAATGAAAAATCTTGTACAAATGACATTTTCATAGAATTATGAAAAATTCAATGTAAATGTTTTTACAGTTTTTTTCACTTACATAACTTTCATTAATCAATTATATAATATATAATAAAAACAATTATAATATCTGTTAACACTTCTAGATTCTAACACTTTGAACGTGTTTTCTTAGCAAGCCATTCAATTTCCTTTCTGATGCTAAGATAACATAACAGAACTATAGTCAGTTTTGAAGTGTCAGGCTCTCACCCTTCTGTAGTCATTTCATAAACCTAACTGTTTTTATCTCTGCTGAGGCCCTTAACTAACAAGGCTAAGTATATAACCCTAGGAGAACCTACCTCTAAAGAAGGCAGAGGCTCTACTCTATTTTATTTATGAAGTTCTAGTTGTGATATCACCACAGCAACCTTACAAGGCCCGCCTAATTTTTTTATTTTATGCAAAAAAATTTGGTGATATCATTATGAGAAGAAGCCTTACCCATTGTCCTCAATCAAGCAACCTTACCTAAATACTAAATTCATCTCTTATTTCTGAAAAATTGTCTTGGTCCCATTCACAATAAGTCCTCATTAGTAAGCAAATTTTCAAAAAGCTAACTAATGTCTTTTTTTTTTTTTTTTTTTTTTTTTTTTTTTTAAGAACTTGAATCTTCTCAAGTTAATACCATTTTGTGTTGTAGGTAAGGTCTATTATCAATTGCATGCTACTCCTACCTACCATAAGCAAAATGATCCTGGTGAGAAAGGTCCTTTTTTTTTCTTTTTCAATGATGATTCCATGAAATTAGGTCAAGCTTTTTCAGAAGCTTTACCCTACTCTATTTTAATCCTTCTTTAACCCTATAACCAGGGTGTTCTCTGGAGTCAAAAAATTGGTTGTGCCAAATATCATAGCAACTACAATTATACAATAAAAACAAATTTAAGACCAATATGATAGAAAAAGCATCAATATTTACTGCTTTAACTACTGACATATCCAAAAGCTTGAGAAACCTTTTTTCTTTTTCTTTTCAAAAGTTAAATTGTTAAAAGGTCAATGTAAATTAGTTTATATAGGATTTAAAGGAGGAGGCCTCAACCACATATTATTTTCTTTAGTTTAGCAATGCACTTCTCAGAACATTCTGCTGCTTAAGCACTATAAATAAACACCACTTAGCTATTTTTTTTATTTTAATTTTTTTTTAATGACGTGTCAACCTTTGGTCATTAACGCCAGATTGTCACTTAGCTTTCTTCACCAGAAACGTTTTACCAGTCAAAAATTGAATTTTTTATTATTTTTTATTAGAACACTTCTTGTATTTGGTGCTTTTGTGGTCTCTTTTGTTGTTGTATTAAAAAAATATATGGCCAAGAACCTTTTTTTTTTTTTCTTTGAAGCAATGCTCTTTTTGGTGTTTGACAAATGAACTCACTATAAACAAATCTAATACAATTTTGATATATTGTCTAATTTATAAAATATCTCTATGGTATTAATTTATACTGACTCTCTATTATCATTACTTGCTTTACAAAATATTCTCAAATAGCATAAACATTCAAGTCATTTACTATAATATAAGAACTAAAAAAGTAATGGCATTGATGCTATTTTTTGGATCTCTTAGTCATATAGGAATAAGGGAAAATGAATACGTGAATAAACTTGCAAAATAGGCTGTAACCAATGGGATAATTTGTCTCACATTATGATTGTATATCTAATGCAAATCTACATTTTAAAAATAAATGGCAAATAGAATAGTCAAAAGTAATATGGGTTGTGATATATTGGAGGGAGGTGAGGGCTGGATTATTCTAGGCTCTAAACCTCTTAAGATATCAGTGAGCTTTGGGGGTATGAATGGTGGCACTTATATACAGATAAGGATCTGTATATAAGTGCCACCATTCATACCCCCAAAGCTCACTGATATCTTAAGAGGTTTAGAGCCTAGAATAATCCAGCCCTCACCTCCCTCCAATATATCAAGGGTCAGGACCTCAACCTACAAATTATGTGCAAATTATTTACTGCTGTAAATTGAGTCTGAATATTGCCTGCCCTTCTCTTTGGTCTCCCACTTTTCTCTCCTTCTCATCCCTCTTGGTCCACTTGTCCCTCTGCTAGCCCTTAGACTGTCTTATGTACAACTAAGCAAAAATGACCCCAGAACTGAATAAAAAAAAAACCCACAAACTTGGATGCATAACTCACTGACTCACTCAAGTCATTTATACAAATTTCAAAAGCACTACTGGAATTTCAGATTTAGGATGGTGATGGATCATATCACTATTTAATTTTGAAAAATTCTGAAAGCATTATTCACCATCGCAACTTTTTTTAATGATTGTGAGTCTTTTAAAGTTGATTTCTAGGTAAACGGATGACCCTATCGAGAAAAAAGTGACAACAAAACCTATAAATTTTTGAAATTTACAACTTAGGCTTTACAATTTATAACTCTATCCCTCTCAGTAAATATTATTTTTGTGGATGACAAGTAGTCTGAGTATCAGATTTCAATGGTTCTTTTAGTAACAGAATAAAAATAAATTTAAGCTTACTTTTTTTTCTTTCTCCTGTCAAGATCTGCTCGCTGGCCGATATTAGCAGCAATTAATTGACTGTCAGCAGCAAAATCTGCTTCACCCATAGATGTCGACATGGCCATTGCCTCGTGACCAGGAACATCTTTTCCTTTTACCTGTTGTAACAGTTCTTTCATTATTATGACAATTCTTTTGCTATGAATAATAATTATTACTAAAGACATATATGTGAATGGGAATGGAATTAAAACATGCTATACATAGGTAAAATTATGTTCTCACACTAAATAAAAATTAATTTAACAATTAAAAAAAAGATAGATACAACAAGTACATTAGGTTAGAGATAAATAATATTGTCTGAAAGAAAATAATTCATGAAACTTACACATAAAATATCAAAATATGGTTTAAGAAATTTAGTCTACAAATTAACATAAGAAAAACCAATAATTTCACCAACTAGATTATAATTTAAATGGTTTGCACATGCATACGGATTAGACAATTAAAGATTTCTGAAGTTTGGCAAAATATGGGTCTTCAGACACTAGATTAATCAATATGTATATTTCTTAGAACCTGTCCAACATTGTAAGTTCCAAAATTTTGTAAGAAAGATGATGAACACTAGAAGTTTTAGAGTGTATAAGTTTTTTTTTTTTTTTTTATTGTTCATTAACAGTTGAAAT
>KZ807671.1:4222-19830 GCA_000696205.2 Oncopeltus fasciatus | reverse complement strand
ATAAAAAACAAAATAAAAAATGTATTTATGCTTAATATATATAATCTAGATAATTAGATCAATAAGTCAAGGAGAGAATAGTTTGAGAGTCAAGCATTGTCTGCAGAATATACCTAAAATTTTACTTATTTCATACGAGCTTCCTCAGTTCCTTTCTAAGTCAGTATATATATATAAATATAAAGCCTCATTGATAAGAGGGTTATAAGTTTAAAATTGCTATTAAAACTAATCAGTTAATCCTTTTAGACTTAAGGTTTGTGCACTTTTAACAAATATGTCGAGAATTACATTTCTACTGAACATTCACACTCTTATATCTCAAATTTTTATTATGTCAAATATAAGAGATATATGCCTATTTGAGGTACAACAATTTATCTAAAATTGAATTAAATTGTGTACTTCAAGTAGATGATTTAACATCGTTAAATAATTTGATTAAAAGCTCTAGGAATTTGGCCCTAGTCAGCCATTGTGTATAGAGCTCTATTGTGCGCTCCTCAATACTGAGTATTTTGACAGTGTTTTAGTGAATTACTATCTAACAGCCTCCTTGGCTAGGTCTGATAAAGGGCCACCACTTAGGACTACTTGCCCTGTCCAGGTCCGAGTTCGAAATTAGCCTCCTCCAAACTTTTTTTTTCTCTTTTTCTCTATACATGCACCACAATTTTTATCCCCAAATTATGGGATCGAATAAAGGCCGCAATAAGAGAACTCGCTCAGCTGGAGGGAAGCCCTCACTGCTGAGTTCTCCACCACCTAGATATCAGAAACCCGCTACTAACCAAAGTCATCAGAGCTCGTCCACCAGCACACTGTCATCCCCGATAGGCTAAAACTCTACCAAGTTTTTTACCGACAAATCATGTAGGCCCCAGCGACCAGACGGTGTTGAACAACAACACACCGGCCTTCACAGAATCGCCGTTCTTCACAACAAACCCGTTCAGCGCTCTCCCCACAGAGGAAGACAGAATGAAAACCACCTAAAATTCCCAAGCCCCCACCGATATTCGTGAAAAACAATTCAAAATTTTAACTGATGTGCACACAACTCGACCAAATAGTTGGCAGGGAAAATTACAAATGTGTAAGCAGACATTCCAACACAAAAATTAACTCTAAGATTCATGACTCGTATCAAGCTATAATAAAATATTTAAAAGACACAAAAGCCGAATATCACTCATACCAACTCCAAGAAGATTGAGTACTTCGAGTTGTTATACAATATCTTCACCACACTACTCATACTGAGAAAATAGCAGAAGACCTCTTAGAGCTTTGGTTCAAACCAAAAAGTGTACTGAATGTCCTTGCCACCCGGCGAGGAACTGAGGGAATTTCTAAAGTGCCACTCCCGCTATTTTTTTGTAGATCTAGAGAGAACTACAAACGTTAACTCTATATACGACCTCACAGATCTATACCACACGAAAGTAGTGGTGGAGAAGTCTCACCCTCGTCGTGACATAATTCAATGCCACTAATGCCAAGAGTCCAAGAGCAACTGTAACCACCTTCCTCAATGTGTCAAATGCGGGGAAAACACGACAGCCGAGAGTGCCAGAAGACCAGGCACACTCCAGCCACCTGTTCTCTCTGCTCCAAGAGTCACCCTGCGAATTATAAAGGCTGAAAGGAATGAGGAAATGAACGTTACAGGAACTAAATAGGTGATTTGGACAACTTTACAAGCTGTAAAACCTCAAGTCAACTTTAACTGTGACTAACAAACCAACCCTGCTGAGACCTATTTGAACTTATGGAGTCGAATTGTGGGGAACTGCTAAACCATCCAACATCCAAAGTATGTCCTTCGAATCCAAAATCCTAAGAATCATAGTTGATGCACTCTATTACGTTGCCAACTCCTTACTCCACAATGACCTTGAAATCCCTTTTGTGAAAGACGTTAAAACAACCTGTTTTAATAAATTCCACTCTGACCTTTCCATGCATCCCAATCCTTTAGCCCAAACTCTATCTAGTATTACCCATCCTAATAACCCACCACGCTGCCTGAATAGGAAATGGCCACGTGACCTCATTGCCAACACTTCCTAATAACAATTAAAGAAAACGAACAAAACAAACAATTGTAAATAGTGATTTAGGAGTACTGCCATTGGGCAGCTTCCCTATAAATTTTTTATTTATTTATATTGTACATTAGTATTTTATTTGTACATAGTTATTATATATTTTGAGAGCACTTTGCAAGGTGCACACTGTACAGAATGTAATTTCTGAATAAAGAGTTAAAAAAAAAAAAAANAAAAAAAAAAAAAAAAAAAAAAAAAAAAAAAAAAAAAAAAAAAAAAAAAAAAAGCTTTACAATTTTAGTTTTTCTTAATGAAATCCGGTTTAGGACAACAAAAAATATTTTTAATCATCAACTTTTATTAAAGACTTGATCCATGCAGTGGGCATCTACCTCATTTGTTCATATTATTTTTAATGCAACAAAATATACAACATATGTTAACAACAAAACATTTTTGTCATTAGAAAGAAAGAAAATCCAGATAAAAGTTTAGTTTACTTATAATAAAATATTACAACATAAAATTTTAAGATGTTCTCATAGTTTCTATTTTAGATTACTGCAACAAAACTAAACATGCAATGATTCAATTATTAATATTTGCTTGTATGTTTAACAGCGATCTGCTATTAAGAGTGCTTACTATTAAGCCTGGAATCAAAATACAAGTTTTGTTGCGAAAGTATAAATAAAAGTTTTTTAACATAAAAACATGTTAAACTTTTAGAAGATATACCATTAACTATTTTTTTTTTAGGTTCACATCTATCAGTTATAAGAATAGATACTATTAGATTCTTAGAAATGCCTGAAATTCAGAACTGGAGGGTTATCAATCAGATAGAGCCTTCCCCAACAGTTTTAACTGATAATGCAAAATATATGTGGGGTATTCTGGATGTGATCGATCATGTTTTGTTGAATCATTTGTTTGAAGACTATATTTCTGTTAACAGCTAGAACATCTTTCCTACTTGCTTTGCTAGTTAATATTAGTCAGAACTGAATCAATCAAGGAAACACTGCCATATATGGTGAAAAATTCAAATAATTAAAAATGATTGATTAAATAAATCCAGACAGTCTAGTCTTTTACAGTTCATGAATTTTTATTCTAATCACCATTATATAAAAAAAAAAAAAAAGTAAACCTTCATAATAAGCTTGCTTTATGGGTTTGAAAAATGTCTATTTGAAATCTCTGACAGGTCAGGAAAGACATATGAGTAGTAAATAATTTGTGAACATCCCAATAAATGTTCAGGACAAATAGTTTGTACTAACCTAAGGTAATCCTTAATCCTTTAATGACACATCATATAATTTTTATGAGTTTTTATTTTTACTCAAAGAAATTACAAATCTTCAGACTACTTTATTGTAAATGAATACACCGGAAATTACAAATATTTTTTAATTATTTAATTAAATAATTTTAGGATACCAGAAGATATCATAAATTTTTATTATAAAGCTTTATGTAAATCAAAGCAAATTCAATTCTTTCTATAAAGCCTGAAAAATAGGCGATTTCCTAACAATTGACCCATATTAGAATGGCAACCTAACCAGGTTATTTATGAACCCATAAAGAGCATCTGGAATCATATCAGAGATCATCAGGCATTTTCTTTTCAGGGTTGTTAATTTTTTCTTGTTTTAAAAGTTCTATATATATTTCTATATGATATATTATTGTTTTGAAGGTGAGAGTTGTTTGTGTTAAGTCTCTGTAGGTATACCTTGTTTTAGACAAATAAACTTATGCCTCATATACCTTCCAGTGTCCAACTCCAGAAAATGCCTTCGCTTGATTCCTTATAATCTATGTAGAAGAAATGCACAGGGAGCCAGAAAAAAAAATCTTACCACCACAGCCGGGAATTGAACCAGGATCTCCTACTATACGGGTAGGCATGCTGACCTCTACACCACCAAGGTTGCTTCGATAATTTCTCCAACTCTCTGCACTTCACTCCGAGTCAAAACCCCAAGTAAGACGAATGTTGTCTATACTCGAAGCAGCTAATATTATCAGCTATTTATTAGACTCTCGTTTGGCTGGGCAACTACATATTTTTTTTTATAATCAATTAATCGACGTGCGCAATCCCTCACTAAATTATCTACAAGAAATGCAATTATGATATATGGGTTTCCCATATCAGCACTAAGTTGGTTGTTATATTTTTTAGACAATTTATTCTATCTCTTCATACTAAAAACCTTATCTTTTATCCTTTTTATTTACACATACACTCACTTTTCTGATAAAATGAAAATTATATTTGAATCCACCAAAATTCAAATACACACAGGATATTGAATTCATTTTAAACAGCTTGAGAATGATTCTCTTGACACTAACTAAAAAATTCAGCATGGTTGAAATTCCTTCAAAACTCACAAACAATTCCTTCTGAAACTACTTAATAAATGTAAACAATTAATGTTTGGGCGAGGGGGATAATTGAACGTGTGAGGTATGGGTGAATCAATAATTAAAATTCTTTAAAAAAGGAGCTTACAGAAAATAAATTAAGAATGAAAATTGTTAATAGTATGAAAAAATTAAGGTCAAGACTACCAGTATTGCCTGCTATGATTATCAGCCCTTGCACTGCAAGTTAAAATATTGATATAGAAGAATAAATCCTCATGAATTGTTTCATATAAGACAATTTTTCTTGACACCTTTCTAACCAAACATAAACTATTGAAGTCCTTATAAATAATTAATAATTTGAATTTTGATGAAGTTTCAAATTCTACTTCGAATAAGAAAAAACATATTTCTCAATTAAGAGGCGTCTTGTATGAGGACTTGTGCAAGAAAGTATTTGTCAGGTGATATGGACAGGTTTCTGACATTGGCATTTGGGTTCATGTACAGCAGAGGCAAATAAGTTTGGCTATTAATCAGAAAATGGAGGTTCAAGTCTTGTTGAGACTTAAACTTTTTTTCTTTAAAATAATGATTGTTTATTATTATTAAAGGCCTCTGGTGTGGTACCACCAATAAGGATCTCCATAAAAGTTACTATATTCTGTCTGCTTTCCACCAGATGTGGTAAACTACTATCCACATCTGGGAGGTTAAGAGACCTCAAGGGAGAATTTTCTAACATGGTGGTATTAGGACAAAAACAGTGTAGAGGTTAACACTTTCCCTTGCACGTATTTCAGGCCTTGTAACATTCCTATTGTATTTTCTAAACTGTATAACTATCAAATCCACATTAAGCATTTCTTTCTATATCTATATACATTCTCTTGCACTGGATACTATCTATGCATTAACTCATACAAATTACAGTGTTAATCACAAAGTTAATTTACAATTTATAAATTAAGATGTTAGTCACATATAAGCTTACCTCAGGGCTGCCTGAGCACCAAAACCACCACTGACAGATGGTAATGAGTTCATGCCAGTCTTTCTAAAAATGCCACATGGAAAACTAGAGTTATTTGTTAAAATAAAGGTTAGATAGAAAGCATAAGGACTTCAAGAAAAAATGAATCAATAAATATTTTGTTATTAACATGCAGTATAAAGGAATGCAATTTTCATCATAAAAAGAAAACTGACTATACATCAATAAAAGTTGATACAAGTAATTTAATAATGGCTAACTTCAATTTCATATAGGAATTTAATTACATATTAAAAGAGTAAGAAAAAGAAAATAAGAAGTTCAGTCTCTGACTGTTGTTGCCATAATACATGTAGCATGTAATCCACTAAAGGTCTTCATTAAATGGAAATAAATAATTTAAAAAATAATTAATTAATTTTGGAATAAGATCTTTATGATTAAATTTACAGATATAATAAATTTTAAAATAAAATTTATTTTCAATAATTAATTCTAATTTCTCATTATTTTTTTATTAGTTAATTATTAGTTTAGTTCATGGTCTAACATGACATTATTGCATGTAATTGGTTTGATATTACAGCTCAATATGATGAATGTTGATAATTGTTTTATTGAGGTTAGTTACAGCTAAATCATGCATGTGTAAGCCATAAACATGCTGGAAAAAAAAATCAGAAGTCCTGAAAAACATATTCACAGAAACTTATTCAAATGATGATTATAAATATATANTTATTAATTATAATTCTTTTAAGTCAGTAGTTAAGTGGCATAAATATAGAAATTATTTTAAAAGTTAAATTTAATTACAGTATATGTTAAATTTTTACTAATTGTATATGTATTTCAAATGATTGGTTTTATATTTGCAGAAGACAATGCGAAGAAAAGTGATTATTTTTAAGTAAATAAAGGGATAATTAGAAAAATTTTTGCTCTCAAGAATAAAGAGATTAAGAACTAGAACAAATAAAAATATAATTAAGAAGTTGTCTATGCATTATTTCATAATTAAAAAATAAGTTATTAATGGGGGAGAAAGCAACTAGTACTAAGCATGAATACTTCTTTTGTCAACTAAGAAACTTTGGCTATGTCATCCTTAGAGCTTAAATCAGTCAAGTTGTACTACTTTCTTTGAAAGAAGAGCTCAAATAACTCACCTTCTTAACTCCTCTTGACTATGAGCAAGAGCTTGGGCAACTCTTTCCAGTCTAAGAGATCTTGCTGTAAGAGGACTGGCTGCTCCACTGCTATCTCCACCATCCAGAGATTGGAGTTCATCAGAAAGCTCACTTGATAGCTGTGCCAACTGCAACTAACAAAAGCGCAAATAAATTCTTACTGACATTTAATATAAATTAAACTGTTTTATGAGCAACATTTTGTATATTAAGGGCCTTTGTTATATTTAAAGCCAGTATTAATAAGTGCATGTTATTCAGCTATAAATAGTCTAACTCTAGTGAAATAAACTAAGAACAAGCAACTCAGACATATTCTTGAACAATGCAAACTCATTTTCTGGATAAGTGAACTATAGCTGTAATATAAAAATTTGAACTATTAAAAATCTATAAAGTAAGAAAGTTCCATCAAAAACATGGTAATTTTAATATAACCTTAGGTAAACTATTTATCACTTATGCACTCAGTAGCAAAACTGCCTCAAGATAATAATAAAGTAATTAAAAAGTGAAGGTCTTAAACAGGATACATTCTATGAAGGTCTCAAAAATGTGGACTTAATATAAAATGGTTTAAGTACATTTTTAGAAAATATGAAATTTAACTTCCCACATTAGTAAATAAGTAAACTGATCTCATAGCAGAATTTAAAACCCATATTTATACTCATAGAAGGCTGTAAAGTGTCTTTAGAAAGCTGCTAAAGTAGATAATTATCTAGTTAATATGCAATTGGCTGAAATTCATGTTGCAATAGAAATATCATGAACTATTTAAATAATTTTCAGGAAAGTGTTTATAAACAAAATAAAATCAGTAATGGTCATAACCATAGAGATAATGGAATTAAGATAAACAGAAATTATTAGTTTTTCTTAAAAATTATGTAAAATACAATTTTTAGCTATTTTCACATGGGACCAATAATTTGTAAAGGCCAAGAAATTTTATATAAGATCAAGAATTTTTGTGAATAAAAGAAGCCAGTATTTAAATGAGCTTTGAAATAAGTAAATGAAAACTATGTCATGTCATTACATAACCCTAAGAGAGGTAAAAAAAAAAAAAAANTATATATATATATATAGACACCCAGTATATAGATTCCAAGTATAAATTTAACTGAATTTCACTAAAATAATTTCTAGAAGGATTCAAAATTTATGTTGACAAAGAAGACACTAATAAAACCACTATTTCCTTCTTAAACCCCACTAAATCACTATTTGACAAAAATCATCTCTGTAATTCAGTATAAAATTTATTTAAACTAGCTCATCAATGATAATCACGGGCAGGAGTATCTATTTAAATGAAACGTATTTTCATGTATAAATAATTAAATCTTTAATTTACGCTATTAAATAATACCAAACACAAAATACTCACAAAGTGGTTAAGATATTCAGATGTAAAATACAGATATTAAATTTACCTCCAGAAATATTAATTGTGCCATGCTTGTAAGCAAAGAATATTGCTATTATGCAATAAAAAAAAGTCTTAAGAAAGCTAATGTAAAATATTATTCCAGAAATTTCTTATTGGAGGTTGAGAACACAATAGGCTTTAATAGAATGAATGTGTTATACGCTACTTACAGAGCCGGGCTACTTGATCTATTTATTGGAGGTCATATGTAAACCTTCACTACGTGATTATTATTCTATAAATTTCTTATTGGAGGTAAGGAACAACATACTTTAATAGGACGGGATGTACCTCCTCTCTTACGATTTCTCTCTTAGGGTGCATTCCACTTTTCTATCTCTCTGTCTACCTATTAGATTTCACATGAAAAACTATATGATTATCAATTCAAAATTTCTTATTAGCGGTCAGGACATTATAGGTTTACATATTCCCCCTTAGGGAGATCCACTACTCTACTACCATATTCTCTATTAGAGGTTTCATGAAAACCTTCACTATATGATTATTATTTCAGAAATTTCCCTAAAATTAATCCAGATAAATGAGTTTGTACATCAATTAGTTTTTGCCTTTAATTATTTTATATCTGTTAAATAAACATGTAAGCCATAGCAATAAATTAACCATTAAAATATATTTAATGTACAACAGATTAAGAGAAAGCATAAAAACATATTTTATATTTGTAAAGGGTCATGGTTCAAGTTAGATAAAAAAAGAAGGTAGATTAGGGGACTAACACACTATTTATGCAAATTTTAAAAATATGAGATTCTTTTACTTCAAAACAAATACTATTAAATTATTTGGATAAATAATTTAATCAAAGCAAAAGGTAACTAAATATTAAGGAAAACCAAACCAAACACAAAGAAAATAAAAGCACAAAATTTAATTACAATTAAATCAGGAGAAGGCATTAGTAAAGATGCAGAAACATCTTGGGTAATTAATACGAATGAATGCAACCAAAATAATTAGCAACACCAGTAAAAGCAAAAGCTATGAGGCAGCATACATAAAAAAGCAGGGCTGTCAAAAATTAACACAGATATTTTATTTTGAAAGGTATACATTTGTAATGGTAGCCTAAGAAAATCAAAATGCCACATTTGAGAGAAAATAAATAGACTTTACAATCAGAAGAGAGAAAAGATAAATTTTAAAAATATGTTGAGGGACACTAATTTAATACTTTATTGTATATAAGGCCTAGAGTATACAAAGATCATACTATGTAAGACAGTTTTGTGATTTAGTGGCTCTGGAAAAAGTAAAACAACTTGTTAAAATAAATCGATGGTCTCATTCCAAGGAGATTGAAGTATTTTTCATGGATAAACAATTTTTTAAATAATAAATGAGTTAATAATANCTCAACTTAGAGCATATTTTGTATTAAAAAAAAAAAAAAAATAGCCAACAGCCCACTCTGGTTGCCTCCATACTCCATGGTTCCTCTACTATCGATAAATGTCTAAAAGCGAATTGGTAAATAAGAAAAGGTGGTATAAAGAGTGCAGTGAATGGCAATGCACTTCTTGATCTCGGCATAATTAATCTTTTAAAGATAAACTATATTGATAAAAACCAAAAGAGAACAGTGAGTGTGGAGGGTATGCCACTAAGATTTTCTCCAGACTGGCTGGGAAGGAAGAGTTGGGGAATTGCTCTGAAAGGGTCCCCACAACTCTCGAAATTACCTCCCTTAATATCTTTCTTAAAATGATAATTTTTTAAAAAAAGTTATAAATATAAATGTGGTATATAAATAAATAAATAAATATTTAAACACACACATATACATTTTAATGGAAGATGCTTTTAGGTTCTCTTGTTGAAACTTTTACAAGTCGTCCTAGCATTGGCACTAATAGCATGATTTCCAAATGGGTTATCTGCTAAAATGCCAAAAACCTTTTTCAACATTTTATTGACAATTTCATTAGGTTTTTTTCCTGGATAATGCTGAAACCAATAGTCAACGCTAGTCAACAACACAATAAAATGATATCCCTATCAACAGATTGGCATATTTCTCCTATCATTTTCAATAATTTTTTTCCCATGTAGTTTGAAATTTAATCTATTATAATACATTTATTTATGATTTAAATATAACTTCCCTATTACATTATGGCAAAATAAAATTTAAGGTTTAATAAAAAGGTCGCTTGTAAATAATAAAAGAAGTTCGAGAGAATCCACTGCAACCCTTTGGAATTATTTCAGAATAATTTATTGCCTAAAAGTAATACCTTATAGAACTTTTAGGTAAAAAAATAAAAACTAATATATTTTTTTCACAAGCCACTAAAAACACAAAACTTCCATATGATTATAATGATAATAGTCTGTATTGTGCGATCTCAATAAAATTCAATGTTGCTGATAATTTAAAAATGACAGCCCTAAAAGAGAGACAGAGGAATGGCAAAAGGAATCAATGAAATAACTATGAAAAAAAAATCAATGTAAATTAGTTTGAAATGATAAGTATTAAAGAAAAAGCAAGGGTAGAACTTGACTTCAATAAATAGAAGGATGAACTACGCAAAAAGCCATACTTGGAGATTATTGTTGTTTTCATAAAGGTATTTTTATTCATTCTTTTTTTTTGCTAAGGTGAGAACATAAAAGACAGGGTGGGCCCTATGATCTAAGGATAGATAAGCAGTGATAGATTTTTATATTCAAATATCCGTTGATGCGTGTTATTTCCGATGCAGAGACAAACCTGGCTAGCGGGTAGCGATTCGGAGAGCTGGCTTGGGGAGACAAGTGTAGACGCGTACTGGTGTAGGTGAGCCGGGGACATAGATGCTGGTGCCTGTGCGCAAACATAACACATCACCGCTCATTTTTTCACCGCCAATTTTTCAATAAGATTCTATCATTTTCCTACCGAGCAAAACTTACTAATAATAATGTTTATGAAACTGACTTCCATTAGAAACCTTTTATTTTTCAGTTACTCAATTATCAAGTTTGTTAAAAACAAATTTTATTGTAATCAAGAGTTAGTTACTTTATTATTTATATGGGTCTTAGGTTTTATAATTGATTTTTTATGCTCAATCTTAGTTAAAAATAATTCAAATAAAACAATATTAAATTCAAGAAATTTTAAGCATTAAATAATATAATAAAACCTACTTATAAAGAGAAAAAAGCATGAATATTTTTTTAAAAAATGAAATGTTCCCTAAATGAAGAATAGCAAAGGAAGAATAGTTATAGTGAAGAAAATAAAAGCTTTATTTTACATAGATATGCTACAGAAAAGGTAAATCTATTAATTATGACCTAGTCAGATTAAGTAATTGGGCTAGAAAATTTTGAGAGAAAAGATTCATAAACATAATTAAAAAATGCATTGTCGAGATATCTAGGAATGCATGAGATTTAAATGGAACAATGTAAGAAATAAATGCCCAAGAGTATTATAACAGAATAATGACTTCAAGAGAAGTATGATGACAATTTAAAATATAAAATTCAATAAAGCAAGAGATATTTCATGGCTATGTAAATATGAAACTTTTATAATATGAAGAATTTTATAATAGAAGATGTACATTTATTGCGTACATCTGATACATAGTATTTTACTTAAAGTACTGTCCTTCATTATCAACACATTTTTCTCATCTTTGGCAATTTGTAAATTTCCTGCCAAAAGCATACTTTCTTGCTCTTTTGAGTCAATCACTAAGCCATTTTCATAAATTTTTGTAGGAAGTGAAGCTCAGTTCAGCTAGAGTGTGTCCCATTCATATATCCATACCCGGATGGAGCCAAATCTTGTGAGTAAGCTGCTAGGCAAAGAATTTTTCAACCTAACACGCCTCGATTCCTTATTTCCTCAGTCCATTTTGCTGAAAGTGATAAGGTAATGCCATGGAGCAAGATCACTTGTGTATTCTTTCTTGATTTTTGCAAAAAGCTTGGTTTAAATTAATCATCTGTTGTTAGTAGCATTCTATATAAACAAACCCCAGGTTTTAGTAGATCAAACTCTTCTAATACCACCAAACACTGAGAATTGTCGCCTGTTCAGAGTGATTTAACCTTGCAGTCAATGTCAATGGAATTTTTATTCTTAGGATTCTCAAAGTAAATCCATATTTCATTTCCAGCCAATTTCATGAGGAAATTACTTTTTTTTTGTACACGACGCGCAGCATTGACAAGAGATTTTTTGAGTTTCCTACAGCCTGTCAGTCAGTTGGTGAGTTTTCCGTTTCCCAAGCTTGCCTACCACAAGCTTCAACAAGCATCTGATATAGTCCTGCAGAAGTTTTTTTTTCAGATGAAAACAAAAAATCAATGATGTCTGAAAATTGTAATTTGTTGGCACAATAATTGACATTTTCAAAGCCGCTAAACAAACTCTTTTAGAATGAAAATAACTGTCATTAGAGATTTCTGGTTTCATATTTACACACCAAATACAATACATGACAATATTATAATTAAACTAAGAAAATATGTAAATTAGTAGATACAATTAGAACAATGTTTTTCAAAAACATAATGAAATTAGCCATTGTTGCTTCTGACAAGCCATCAATGAATAAAATTATTCCTGACACTTCCCAAGAAGAAAAATTTTAAGAAAAAATCATAACAATACTGTAAGATAAACACAAAATACAAAAAAGAAATACGAAATTAAAAATAAAAGATTCATATATTTATAAAATATATACAAACCAGAGATTCTTTCTTGTGTAAGACATACATATTCTTGTGAATATGACATTTTCAATAAATTCTATTTAATTAAAATTATTTAAATCCTGCAAAATATGAATAAATTCTCAAATGGCTAAAGATAAAGTTAGCCATTTATGTCTTCAAAATAAAGTTAGAAATGTAGTAATGCTATTATAAATTCGAAGTACACGAGAAAAAAACTAAGTGATAATATATGAAGTTAACAAATATAAAACAATTTGTTTTAATATTCCCCAGCAGTTATTACTAAAGAACAATAATCCAATGAGCCAAAGCAAAAAGCTAAAGAGAAATGAAAAAATATTTATTTTAAGTAGAATAATAAGAAAGTAGGATCATCAAGAAGCTCAGGAGGCAAGAGAGTGTATAGGAAGTAAGAGGAACTTTTGAATATGATAAATAACACATTGAAGTACGTAAGCTTTGTATATCATAAACACCACATTCTTTGGCTATTATAAATAGTAGAATAAATTTGGGCAGAGAAATACACCCAGAAAAGAATATGGAATTTTCAAGCCAGTGATGATGGATTAATAAATGACTATTAAGGTAAAATGGTACAACTGCCTCAGTGACTTGTTTACTACCTCAGTAAATGAAAACCCTTTCCAATCAGCACTCATAAACACCTGAGTCCTTTGAACCAGATCTCATACCGCTACTGGCTACCTTGAAGTAGAAAAGTGCGAGCAGTGGTTCATGGTTCTTGTTTGTTCAAGAATAAATTGTATAGAAAAGTATGAAAAATTTGACATGCTAAAACTATTCAAACAACAGAGATTTCCCACATTACATTAAAGAAGATCTAAGTAAGGGCAAATGACAAAAAAGATATCACAAGCCTAAATTAAGAAAAAGAAACAATGTATGTAATGTAAAGGCTCTAGGCTGACAAGAAGAAGCGCACTCAAACTTCCTAGTTACATTTTGAAAGGGTGGTTTAATATGTAATTTTTTAAAGTTGTAATAGAATATAAAAAGTTGTAAAATAAAATTTTACAATTATTAAGTTTTTTAAACTTTTTNTTATTTATTTTAAAAATTGCATAGGCTAAAGCGCGAGTTATATATATATATATATTTCTTCATAAATCATTAATAACAATACAACAACAATTAACAAAGGTATACATGAATTTTTCAATTTCAGTTTCCTGAAAATTTCCCCTGCATAGTAAAATCTCCCCGGCATTTTTTAACTGTTTAAAAAAAAACAAAAAAAGCAAATGTGCCAATCTCAGGATGATGATGGAATGTTGCACAGCAAAACTTAAGAGGCATATCAAGTCTTTAATACGCCCTCACGATAAAAAGATTTAGAGTGGACAGCAGAAGATTTGGTACCCACAGGAAGTATGTAGATTTGTGTGAATCACACATTTCTCTATGGTCAGTTGAAGTTGCTCATTTTTTTTTTAAAGCATATTTATCTATGGAAGCTTTGAAGCTATGATAAGACTAGAAAAAGTGGTTGAGCTCAGATGTGACTTGTGGACAAATTTTTATAACAATGTGAAGAAGTAACTTCACACTAACATTTTAGTCCAAGATGAGTTGATGGAAGGATAATTTTTCAACAAGGTGGATTTAAGGGATGAGGGATAGCGAGGGGATGAACATCAGTTAGGGATTTCTTTCGTTTGCTCAAGTTCAACCATTGTCCATTGCTAGGTCCACTTAAACATCATCGCCCCCATTTAGTTGGCACTTCCATATTTCTTTTAGAAAAGCTTGTGTCTTTTAGATTACTGGAGCAGGCAAGTTTCACCAGAGAATGTGCTGGTGTTTTTTGACTTCTGGATAGATATCAGTCATAACAGTTGTGAGGAATAGGAGAAAGAGTAGTAGCAAATCACATACATCGATCTGAAGTTTAAAGACGTGTTGTGGAGGCTCATGTTACTAGACAGACATGAAAAATCAAATACAACTCAAATTTTCTTCTGGATTATGATAAAGAGATGGATTATGATAGATGCTAAGGTCATAAGATTAAGTTCCTATGTGAATCCTTTATATTCTTCACTGAGGTGCTTGTAGGTAATCAGAATAGACTCTACATCTCAAGCTCAAAACTCAGCCCTTAAGAGGTTTGAAATTGAATCATGGAGGGGCATAAGTGAATCTATGGTGAAATGAACAAAAGTGGGTTTCAAGGTATCCCTACCAAAGTCACTACTGAATTTCCACAGTAAAAAAACTTAATAACATAAACTGGATAGCTCTTCAAAAGTCTTCAAATGGATACCAGAGTCAAGGGGCTTTTAGCAGAGTACTGAACAATGGAATCCCACTGAATAGTAGCCACAATCTAGGAATGGGTGCAAGACTCATTTTGATTTTAAATTATTTTTATACAATTGCTAATAGCAAAAGACTAAAATAGTAATACATAAAAAAAAAAAGAACCCAACAAAGAAAAAAAAAATCACATACCAAAAAATGTTTAAAAAATATAACATTTATTGCATTATTAGATTCCTAAGTAGCAGATTTTATAATTAAAACTTAATCTACAATTACACAATGAAGCTTTGAAAAAATAATAAACATAATATATAGGAGTAAAATAATTTGTAAAACAGTTATTTCTAATGCCATATATAGCAAATATCTACGGATATCTTCATTTGTTGGTCACTACTCATTTTGCCCATTACTGAATTGTTTTATAAAATATAACATTAACAATTAATACCATTAAATTTAAGTGAATGATGAAAATAAATAAATATTGATAAAAGTACACAACAAATTCAAATTAAAAAAAAAAAAATTAAGCCAAATAAATTACACAACAAATAAAA
>KZ807670.1:324062-334392 GCA_000696205.2 Oncopeltus fasciatus | reverse complement strand
TATTTATTTATTACATTCTGTTGAATAAAAACATTTTGTAATGTGATTACTATGAAATTAAAAATGACATTCAAAGTCATCACATGAGGAGAGAAGGTGACCTGTGACACAACTCTCAAAACTACATAATATAAAAATAAATAATAAATACTTTTTTTTTCTATTATTCGCGGTTAAGAAATTATTTACAATTTTATATTTTGCATCGACCGAAATTAGTTTACGAAATAAAAGGTTTATTTACGTCAGTTTTCAGAATTTTTTTTAGATTTTTCAGAATATTTGTACAATAAAGTAGAAAAAATAAATTGAAACGGTTAGGGGTTTTATTATAATAAACTTATAATAAATTAAACTTTATAATATAATAAACTTATTTTGGTTTTCGGTAGATTTTTATATGTAACTAAATCAATCAGCTAGTAGACTTAAATAGTTAAGTAGACAAGCTATTTGCAGAATTGATTGTCCGTTAAGTTAATATTGGTCTTGCAAAGCATTAACTAGAAGTGTACATTAGCTTTCCAAATATACTCGACAACAATTGTTTATTTTACGCAAGCCTTGTGCAAGTGTCATGTGATTAGCTTAATGCGGTGAGTTATTGTCGTCCGATGTTGGCTTACAACCCCTACGATAATGGACTTTTTTTTTTTTTTTCCACAATTCTAGTACGCCAGGTTATACGAGGGAGCCTTTTATATCTCACCACCTAATTCTACACACATAAAAAAAAGAAAAAGGAAAAAGATTACAAAGATTTTTGGAATAAATGTCCCAGTCAACTAGATCCCAGAAAACTAGCTGCCCCTAATCAGATAACTGAGATAAAGAGAAATAATATAATTGTAGGAATTTTTTGATAAAACTATGATTATTTGTATTAGCAACAATATTTCTTGATATCGAAGGTGTTATACAGCTATGTGGTTTTTATTTGAATTATTTACAGGTAAAATACATGTAATGTCACAATAATAAAACATAAGTCTGGTTTAAATAAGCCGTCAGCCCAGTTATATTTTCCATATAATTATGTTTATTTTTGTAAACCTCTCATAAAAGCCGATTGATTTAAGATTACCTAATTCAGTATACCAATAATGTATTTGTATTTGCTGTCGTGAGTTACATGCCATTAACATGTTTATAGCTTATTTTTCTTATCCGGAAACAATTCTTCCTACATTTAATACAACTTAATTAGCATGTGATTTCTTAATGAATAAAAATCATAGTTTTTAGAAAAATATAGCATAATTTAAGTATTCTATAATAATGTAATACTTCACATGTCATGGTTTTTAAAACTATATTTCATTGTATAAATCAATTCAATCAATAGCCATTTTTTATAAAATATGAAAAACGCCTGAAAACAATAAAAAAATTATATCCTGCCGTAATATAATTGATGCTATCGATGGTATGCATTTTTTTTTTTCCGTTTTTGTTTAGTAGGGTTTGTATTTTATTATTCAGGGAGCGAGGGGCCATTAGATGAGGGGGAGGGGATGAAATAATTCATTTTTTTCAAAGGTCGGAATGAATTCTATCCTTGAATCCTCTCCGACGCCTCTATCTCTCACTTGGCACTTCGTCAAGAGATCTTATATATATATATATATTCGGCCACGAGGATGGACATCCGAAAGCGCTCGCCAACAGAAAATGGATTGCAAAAACCAATGAAAACGGATAATAGAAGGTATGATAACCAGAATCGTTTATTCGAGAGCCCGAAATCATTCGTATCTCCCTCGGTGGAGTAGTGGGTAGCGCACCCGCCCTGAAAGTGGGAGACCCGGGTTCGATTCCCAGCTGAGGTAGTGAGATTTTTTTCTGGCTCCCTGTACGATTCAAATAAATAACAAAATGTGGGATTAATTTACTACAATTATAATCATGATTTGAATAACCAGAATCATTTCGGTAGCGTTCTCTTTATAATATTAGTTGTGAATGAAAAATACAACAATAAGCAATAATCAGCAATAAAAGGAATAAGATATTTATAATTTATTGATCTTGGTGAACAAGTCCCTCCATGATAGCTCAACTAGACAAGACAGGTAGGCAGCCACCGAGGATGCGAATTAGGTTATGGTTGTATGCTTTGAATAAATAACATTTAAAAGCGAATAATTTCCTTTAATAATAACTGTGCTAATTAAATGAATTTTAATGGTGAATTTTACTACACAGATAACAGTATAAATCATAATAATGCATATTTGGTCAAGTTTAATTAATAAAATACGTTTATTTATCCGACCACAGTTTATAGTGTTACTACTTCAAGGAGCCAAAAAACAACTCTGCAATTCCCGACCCAAAACCAACTCAATGAAAATCAGCTTTGGTTGACAATTTAATGATATTCTAACATTAGGTTAGCTAAAAGTAAAATTAAATTATTATTGTATTGGCCTAAAATCTCATATTAACGATTACGTTATTACCATTTACATGATTATCGTTGGAAGTACGAGGAAAATTAAGAGATCAAATTACCAAACTCAATATGCTCGTTACAAAACGGCACAAACGCTACATCATATGAGAAAATTGAAGCATTTAACACACTTAGAGTTACTGAATCATGCATAAATGTGAAATTAAGGTCATTAATGAGACAGGCAGAACTAAATCTCTTCTTGGCCGTTTTCGATAAAACGATAACTATACCGTCGGCTCGATGCGGACAGACATTTTATTCATTTATTCTATTTTCGGCATCTAACACAAAATTTCCGAGGAGAAAATTATTTCAATTTTTAAGGCCGATCAGAATACCTTGATTTATGTTGGAAAAAAGGTGATTAAACCGCAACATTTACATTTTTTATGTTATCCCAAAATATTTGTTATCGCGGTCATTTCTTGCAAAGTAGCTTAAAAAAGTGCGTTTCATACTTGAATAGCCAGATAGAGTTTAGAAACGTTTCAATAGCATACTGAAAAAAACCTGAAACAATANTATATATATATATATACATATCTCAATATTCAACTTATATTCATTTGTTAATTTACAAAATTATTATAAAAGTAATAACGACTAGGTGTTGTAATTATGTCATGGGAAATGTAAATTAAATTAAACTATTGAATTGTATTGCGTATAGCTAAACAAAAAAAAAAACGAATTGAGAAACTAGTGACATACGTGAAAATAAAATTATTTTCTTTATTTTAATAAATTGTAATGTGCAAACATTGGTTAGTTAAGTTATTAGTTACAGTAATTTAATGTACAATTGTTAAGTATTAGCGATAAATTAAGACTTAAAAATGTTAATTATTCTCCTAAAAGGAATCCTTCTGTCATTTTAAGTTCAAATATTGCTAGCAAGCCAAAGTACGATCTTGTATTAATAGACAATTGATCCAAGTTCTTGTTTTCCTAAGGACCTCTTTTCTGAACTCTCAATGAAAAATAAATTGTGTGCTAATGTCCTAAAATATCAGTAACTTCGAAAGAGATACTTTTCGTTCGAATAGTTTTATCATTTTTCATCAGTTTGGACAATAATAATAGGGGGTTTTGTTATCAAAAAATAATTCCATCTTCAAATTTATTGTTAAAAACAAGCTACTGTGCTGTAATATGCAATAGCTACAAAAGGGCAATGAGACTCTTGCTAGGTTAAGGAGCTGTGGTTTTTATAGTAGATTCAAAGGATTTATGCACCATAAACTCTGCCATCAAGGAAAAGTGCCAGAATAAATAGAGACTGCAAAATCAATATTCATTTAGAGGAAAAAAGAGGTTTTGTCGTACCAGTAGCCTTTGTTAGTTGGACTGCCTTTTAATCAAAATGTAAATAGTACTTGGGGTAGAAAAATCTCTTGAATGTATCTCAGACCTCTAGTCTGCGTGATTATTATTCACTAAGCCTTCATGTTTTTGTGGTGATGACAATATTTATTAAATTTCAAATTTTGAGTTGGTTACAAGTGAAATGTCTAATAATTAGAAAAAAGGCACAAGTTGGCTACTTCACACTTTCTTTTGGTTGCCTCTGTGGCAATATGGCGCGCTAGGATGGTGTATATGTGAGGGTTCTTACTAGACATCACTACTGATTAAAGTGATCTAACAGCCGTCTCCTTTAACATTAATTATTTTAAATATTTGAAAATGAAAATACGTTAATTATTTAAAAAAAAATATTTTGAGAGTGGTGTCTTTGGTCACCTTCTCTTCTATTTTAAAAATTTAAATTCTTGTCCTTCTCGAACATCTTACCTATCCCTCTCCAGGCCTCTAGCAAATATTCAGCCGTTAAAAATTAACCCTACTAAATTAATAAAAGTTTCAAAAAATAAAATAAATAAATATGAATGAGTCAATGAAATAATCTGATAGCTTAAGATAGGGGTCGTAACTCAGACCCGAGATTATATATCTCTCGCGTTTAATTAATAATAATTTGTTATACTAAATTTAATTATAAAAAATAATTGGCATACATTGAGTTAAAAAGTCCTTCGGAGGAACTGCGTAAGTGAGGCAGATTTCCCATGTTTCATAATAGATGAATATAAATAAGATTCTGAGATGTAATTTAATTTACACGCCTTAGGAATAATTATTTAGGAAGTTTAGCCGCTAATGTTTGCTTTAGAGGGGCCGAAAAGGTAGATTGGGACAAATGAAGTTAAATTCGTAAATTACTTCCTTAACGAGCGTTTTTCTGTAAAATCTTACAGGGCGTAGTCTTTGGAAATTACATTTAACATCTATTCTTTGAGCTTCTTTGTAACTCAAATTACAATGAAAATACTACAATCATAAATCATGCTCCCCCATTAAACTTATATATATTTCCTACTCAGATCCACGCGCCAACTCCTTGTTTCTTCACTTATTTCCCCCACTTTGATTATTGTTGTGTGGTATTTGGCGGCGTCTTGGGTAGTGTTGATGATAGACTAAAGCGTCTCTTAAACTGTTGGTTAGGTTTGTCTTCGGCACACCTAGGAATTCCTGAGTAACCGGACTGTATACAGATTTGAAGTGGTTGTTTCCTTCCTACCGCAGACTTTACTTTCTTGGTTCCTTCCTTTATATTACTGTCTTCACACAATCTCCTTCTTACAACTCCTCAGTCTGTTCACGCCACACTAGATCCCTTACCTATGATCTGTACACTCCCTCTTATAGAACTGCTTCATTTCGCCGCTCTTTCGTAGCTCGGGCAGCTAGACTTTGGAACTTCCGGGTAACCGGCCTGTATACAGATTTAAAGTGGTTGTTTCCTTCCTACCGCAGACTTTACTTCCTTGGTTCCTTCCTTTATAATACTGTCTCCACACATTTTCCTTCTTACATTTATGAACTCCTTACCTTCACCTCTTCAGTCCGTTCACGCCACACTAGATCCCGTACCTCTGATCTTTACACTCCTTCTTATAGAACTGCTTCATTTCGCCGCTCTTTCCTAGCTCGTGCAGCTAGCCTTTGGAACTCCCTACCCTCAAATATTAGACGTGCTTCTTCTCTTTCCAATTTCAAATCCCTCCTTTTTCAGCATCTCCTATCCATCCAAACTGAATCTTCCTAACTATGATTGTTCCTTATTAATGGTCGAATGAATTTTATGCGCTTGTGGTATGTATGTAAAATAATGAAATTATTGTGAGTAAAGTGTGATTTGGTGATTTCTTTAAAAATGTTTTTCATATTGAATTTTTTTTTTTTTTCCTAAACCTAATATAAGCCTACTGTCTATATTATTTTTTCTTTATTTTTTCTTTCTCTTTCCTCAGTCATATTGTTATTGATTTTAACTCAACAGCCTCGAGTAAATGTTATTTTTGTTTAAGTTTTTGATTAATTTTTACTATTTCTTTTTATAAATTTATTTGGTTTTATTTATTTATAATAATATATATTCTTTGAGCCAGAAAAGACCTTATGTGAAATTCACCTAAAGTTATTCAAGTGGACTCTGTTAGTCCCATAATAATGTTTTTTTCTTCTTCTATATATATATAGATAGATAAAGAGGAGGGCCCATCCCCGATAATATGTTATCTTTATGGATTACATGTAAAATGTAATTAAATTTAGTTCTCTACAGTTTATGTTCCATAGCATATAACTAAAACCCTGATTATGGAGTAAATATACAAAATATCCGCATGTAGCTGCATGTAGATAGCGATGTATTCCCCTCCCCCCTATACCCACCGGCCAATGTAATGTTCTGTCAAGTAGGTAAATATCAACGATCATTGTTCTCTTCCGCTCGTGAGTTAAATTTCATCGCTTGATCTCTTTTTTCATCTTCAGTTAAACATGGGAAATCAGATTAAAATTATAAAATATATTCACTATGGTAACATGATGCGTCTATTGAAAAATTTCGGGAAAAACATCACTGATCCCACTTTGTAGAAGTTAAAAATATGTTACATTGAAATATATATGATTTTTATTAAGATATTTTAGTATTAAACAGATTTATATACTTCACAAATGCTATAATGAGGCATTCTATGAAAGAATTACATTAAAATACATTAAAGTCTGGAATACCTCCAATATTTATGAGGAATAATAAAGCATGGCTGACTAGTCTTCTTCTTTTTTTCTTTTTTTTTGACAACCATAAACCCTTAATTCATCCTTCCCTCACCACCCTCCCCCAGGGTCTCATCCGACCTTTCCCAGAGGCAAGGGAGGGGAAGGGGATTTTCATCTGACACCAATTATGACGTATAAATCAAAATTCAGAAGCTGACGGGGATTTTATATTTCACGGCTAATTCATAACCAAGCTTGATTCATAATTATCCCTCAACTGGCTACAGAACACGAGCCGCGAAAATATTTTTTCCCTCTCTTTCTTTCTCATTTATTGCATTTTCAACAAATTATTTTAATAAATACTTAGAGGGGCGACTGAGTCATTCAATTATTTCAAACTGTATAAAAAAGAACTTATCGAACTAGCAATTGAATTTATGCTGGAACTGTTCAGAAAAACCCGTCAGGACAGACGTAAATTAAACAGATCTCATTTGTTACATTAATGATAACCATGAATAATGAATGGTTTAATATTAAAAATAGAAAAGAACGATTTTCATGTTGTTTTTTTTTTTCATTATATGCAAATGGTCTGAGTTTCTCATCTCTCAAATCCTACAAATTATTGCAGTCGTCTTTCCAGTGCGATCAGAAACTAATACAACTGCTACCCACTCTTTCTTCAACAGAATCAATAATTTTTTCAACACTATAAAATATTTTTTTAAATATTTTAAAAATTTAAATTCTTGTCCTTCTCGAACATCTTACCTATCCCTCTCCAGGCCTCTAGCAAATATTCAGCCGTTAAAAATTAACCCTACATTCGAACTCAAATACCTTCCTCCACAGGAGTAATATTAATAGCCTTTTCTCTATTCTTGTCCCTTAAGGCAGTCTATTTTTCCTCTTCCCCACGTATAATTGTTATTGTTATAACACTTATATTCTTTTCATGAGTAACTTTTCACATATTTTATATATTACACCTTAACAATGGCTTAATCCCTCAAACCAACCCTCTTTTCTTGGGGTTGGTCTAATACCTAAATTTTAAAAGTAATAATACATTATTTACATGACTAACTATACCAAATTCCTTGACATCCTGTCCTTTTTCTCGGCCATCTTCTAACACTTCTTATTGATTATCTGTTTATTAAAATAATTTACGAAGCCTGCTCTGTACATTCATATTCCTCCCACCCAATGTTCCTTTTGACTCATTACCTGTGACTTAGTCCTGAGGCTTGTAATTTAATTCCCCATTTTACAACAAGCAATTTTAGAAAAAAAAATTGGAAAAACCTCATATTATTTCCTAATATTCTACCCTTAATTTCAAGTTTCTTACATGTAAAATCCAGATATCTATTCATATTAATTCATATTTTTGTCTATTCTGATTCCTTTTCTCTTTCTATCCACCCATCAACATTTCTATTCCATTAAAGTTAACGTCTCTCACTGTTAATATATTGTCCTTCAACCTTTCTCTTGTATAACTCCTTTCATATCAGGATATTATAGTAGATCTCGATGCTCTTTATTATGGTCAAAACCTTCTATCACACGTATGTTCCGATATTTTCATCCACAACTCGTCACAAACTTAAGAAATACACTCCATTTCATTCATTCGATCCCCTGCCTCATCAGAAAGATCGCAAAATAAGAGGCTGGAGAAAATCTGCCAGAGAAGGTTTAGGCTATCCAAAATCTCTGAAGATACTTCCTAAGTCTAACTCACCACTCTTCTCCAAATTTTCACCTAAATTTATTTTGATTTTGGGCAATATCTCATTCATCGGCATTTCCATTTAGTTCGAATGCCCATCAAAATTTGTCTACCTCTCATATTTAATCCAGTGAGATCATAATAATGTAAAACGTAGGAAGAAAAAAAATGTTCACAAGTTTTAAAAACAGCTAATCCTTATTTTCTGTTGTAATGACATAAATAATACCCTTTAAATTACCGCTTTATTTGGAATATCGTGGAAAGAACAAATTTGTATATCAGAAGAAAATTATTTTAGTATTCCACCTTAGCTCTTTATTATCGAAAAATTTAACTAATTTTTTTCATTCATTTCATATAAAAATTTTTAAAAAATACTGAAAATAAAAGATATACAAATTCTTATTTCTAAAAAAATCTGACAGCTCCCTTGTTATAGACATACTTCCTAATAACACTTGCCTTATCCTTAAGTTTTACTTATCCAACCGTTTCGTTAGAGTACGGCAAGGATCAGATTACTCCGATTTCTACCAAGTGGAAGCGGTAGTTCCTCAAGGTAGTGTGCTTGGACCTATCCTATTCATCCTGTATACTGCTGACGTCCCTAACTATCCAAATACCCTCTTAGCTCTATTTGCGGACGAAAAGCAGACGAGCAATCTGGACTAATCCAACATCCAACGAATCCAGTCCTTTCAATCCAAAACCCTTCGAATAATCGCAAATGCTCCCTATTACGTATCCAATTCCTCACATCACCACGATTTTAATATTCCTTTTGTTCAGGATCTAATTTCTTTCCGCTTCAGCCTTTTCCACAGTAAACTGTCATTCCATCCTAATCCATTAGCACAGACCTTGTCTTCGAATTCCAACCCCTACAACCCTCCCAGTCGGGCCAAACGAAGATGGCCCCGCGACCTCCTGGGGACATAGTCTGTAAATAATTTGAGAGTGGTGTCACTGGTCACCTCTCTCCTCATTTGACTTTCATTAATGCCATTTTTTTCTATTATTCATTGTTATCAAATTACAAAAATTTTTATTTATTTTTAACAGAATGTAATATATAAATAAAGGTTATAAAAAATTTAAAAAAACTTGTTCTGGATGATAAATCTTGTTATTTTTAACTTTATTGGTACTTTAATATACCAAAGTACATTAGATTCATTTTAATTTATCCTATGAGAGACATAAATAGTTCTGTTCTAAATCCACATAAAAAAGATTTTATTTCATTAACAGTGATTGGAAGAATCTTGTGAGTAAATACTTCCAGGCTTATTATAACGAAATGATTTCTATGCAAGGTCTTCTTCAGAAGGTAGAGGAAAATTACTCGATGTCTGATGCATATTCATCAGGGAATTTACATAGCCTAGGATCTAGCACATTCAAATTGCCAAGATTGTCTAGTCTGATTTTTTTTACAGGAGCTGCATTATCTTGAACGGGCAGAAAAACTGACACATTAAGGGAAAGACTCCCTTCCTTGAGTGTCTTCAGCTTTGAGAAGAAATTATTCAAACTTTAATGAAGTGAAACATTTGCACTACTGCACTATTTTTTTTTTTTACTTTTGACAGAAAGTATAACAATCTTTAAAGAATCCTCTTTTAAGTTTTCATTGAAATTTAATGTTAGAAGAGTCCCCAGGGCTCATTTTTCATATTTTCGTGAGGTTGTCCGTTTGTGTATGGATTTGGGAATATACCAAGAGCTTTTGCGTGAACAATTCTTTAAAGATTTTGTTTAAGAGGGGATAAACTATTTGGATAAATGAAATTAAAAGTAAGAAGAAAATAAATCACAATAAAAAATAAATAAATTATAAAAAATCAAACAGGATGAAGAATATTTCAATTAAACTTTGTAACTCACAAGATTCCCGTGTGTCTATGTCGAAAATGATCAGACAAGTATCTATCAAGTGCTTTAAAGGTACTTTATCAATATGCAGTAAGTTTATGGCGCTTTAAGCTGTATGAGCCAATCAATGTATGAATTTATTGATAATTGTCATTAGGAATAAATATATATAT
>KZ807670.1:300090-312232 GCA_000696205.2 Oncopeltus fasciatus | reverse complement strand
AAGCAATTAAATTTATAAAATATTATAATTTCTTAAAAAATAAAAGTAAAAATAATTTATTTAAAAAAAAAAGAAAAGGGAATTCAATCAATGCAATGTATGCATTTGGGTAAATCATTTATGTAAATGATGTAAAAATTTGGGAAAGATTTCATGTCACTCAATTACCCTGGATTATTTCTCCCACTAATAATCATTAAGCAATAACTAAGGAACAGTGTAACAATTCAGATTTATTAAGCCTAAAGGAATTTCTTGTGAACTAACACTCAACTGACCGATGGGGTGAGCACTAAGGAATATAAAGGGGAAAGAAATGGCACTTGTAAGTCGGAACCTCTTCATACCTGAAAATCTTTGAATATAATTTCAAAAAGCAAGAAATTCTTGGATTTTTCGAAACTTCTACAAGAAGAAACAGCTGAGCACCCAGAAGAAAGGTAACTGAACCTGCTCACCGCCCGCATCCCCCACTCCTTGCCAGCCCATTGTGCCCGAGCTAATCCCCGACCATTGTCCACCTCTCAACCCTCACCATAAATTCCTGCCCATTTTCAGGTCCAGCCCTCTCCTCTTCAGCACCCCCCTCTCGTCCTCCTCACTATTTTTAATTTGACCCCTCTTCCCTTTAGGGGACACTTCATCACGACACCCTTTTCTCCTTTATTGTTCATTTAACACTTCATGTGACGTATGGAGGCTCCGAGAGAAAAATATGGAGTTATTTATGCCTAGCATATTCTTAAAAGATTAGAAAAATGAAATACCCTAAAAAGGTTTCCCTTTAATAAAGGACATTAAAGAAAATAATTCTATAAAAATCCTTTCTCCATAAGATGCCTATGGAACATTAGATGAAACTATGAAGTTTCCGATGTGGATAAATTTTATTATCACGACTATTTTTTGGTGTGTTAATATTACTATAACTAATGATTTGTCTTCATAACATATTTTCAAAACTCTACGAATATAGACCTTTAAAAAAGAAAACAAATATAGGTTTGTAATCAAATGGAGAGGTTTTTGACCGTAGATATAATTATTAGATGTTTTTTGTTAGGGTTCAGTCAAGGTAGATCCAAAAAATACAACTTTTTAAAAAAAAATGTGTATTTTTTTAATTATCTGCCAACATTCATGAAAAATGAGATCTTACGGACACAACGTCCCCTCACGCCATCATGATAGCCCTGAAGATGTCAAACAATGTAAATGTATTTTTTTGGATCTACCTTGACCGAACACCAACCAAAACATCTAATGATAGGTATGTAATAAATCAGAAAAGAATAAGGAAATCCTATCGACATATTTTAGTTTGCCAATCTGTCCGGAGAGGGTGTGGAAATCACCTTTGTACTATGATTGATGATAAATATACATTAAAAAAAAAATTTAGAACACAGAATGTAGAATGCATGCCCTATTGTAATCCCAAGTAAGCTATGTTTGCAGTAAATAAAAAAAAAGTTTTTCGTTTTAGTAATAAGTAGCTTAATATCGATTTTTCTTTAACCCTTTGGCTTCCAAAATTTTGCCTTCTCCATGGTTCGTTCAAATTTTGATGAAGGTTCCAAAGCAACGAACATGTCGCAAAATGGTTTGAAAATATTTTAAGCTCAATTACTCTAAATTATATTAAACTTATGGGGGTTAGCGTTGAGAAGCAGTAGATAGGAATACATATTACAATTAGGATATATAATGTTAAAACACAACCGAAACTGTAAAGTAAATAGAATTCAGGAGCGCTAGATAAATTACTCCATTTCTAGACATCATTTACTCAAAAACAGTTAGTATTTCACATTTATCTGAAAATATGGCCATTTGGATAAATTAGTAAATTCGTCATGCTCACCGAAAATTGCAAATGAGGTCTATGTTCACTGGGGGTGAATGGTTAGGAAGGGAGAGGTGGAATTCGATACTCAACTCACAAGTTTATTCATAAATATAATCATTTTTTAATTCACTTTAGCAAAGAGTTAAAAAACAGAAATTTTCGATAAACAAATTATGCACATATTTATTTTAAAAACTATTTCTCACGTATAATAATATAAAATGTGTCACAGGATTGGTGGATAATCAAACTCTATATCTCCCCCCCCCCCATTGCACTTTTTTCCACGTTCAATAGTTTACGGTAGCAAGCCTCAAAACCTAATTTGTGTTCTATCGAATTCTTTAATTGTGTGCCTTTTGTCAAACTATTATTATATATAAGTGCGTGTATGCGTCCGCGTGTATCAGTAAATTAATCAGAACATTCTACTCCTAGTATGTTCAACACGTTTTTCTGTAACCCTAAAAATAACGGAGATATTGGTTCTTTCTTGATCCTCTACTCCACCTTTACATATTTCCATATAATAACGAGAGTTTCAGTAGCAAATAGAAACCGAAATAGCAATTTTCGCTATCTATTATTTCCAAATCAGAGGTACAATATGGCGGTAACGTGACAAGATCATTTTTCATTGTTATAACGGGAGTTGATGATGATTTTACTTAAAAGAAATCTGCTAACAGCCGAGAATCCTGTCAACTTTTCAAACAATTGGAGGGACATCTCGTTAAAAACCCATAAAATGTTTTTTTTTTTTTTGTTTATGCATTTCAACACAATCAGAAAAGTTTCTTCCTTTTAGAGTTATCATACTTTCATTCTTATTTAATATTAGTGTAATGTAATTCGAATTTAATACTAAATAAAGTGATTTATGTGAGAACTCGTCGTGGGTAAAGTCCTTGAGCCAATCCAGCCAAAATTAAATGATGAGCTGTGACCAGAATGTATTCATTGATTTCATCATTAAATAACATTCCATTTGATTATAAACAAATTATATGTCAATTCACTGATTTCATCATAAATAACATTCCATTAGATTATAAAAAAATTATATGTCGATTCACTGATTTCATTATAAATAATATTCCATTAGACTATAAACAAATTATAGGTCAATTCACTGATTTCATCATAAATAACATTCCATTAAATTATAAAAAAATATATGTCGATTCACTGATTTCATTATAAATAATATTCCATTAGACTATAAACAAATTATATGTCAATTCACTGATTTCATCATAAATAACATTCCATTAAATTATAAAAAATTATATGTCGATTCACTGATTTCATCATAAATAACATTTCATTAGATTATTAAAAAAATTTATGTCGATTCACTGATTTCATTATAAATAATATTCCATTTTACTATAAACAAAATATATGTCAATTCACTGATTTCATCATAAATAACATTCGATTAGATTAAAAAAAAAATTATATGTCGATTCACTGATTTCATTTTAAATAACATTCCTTTAGATTATGAACCAAGTATATATCAATTCACTGATTTCATTATAAATAACATTCCATTAGATTATAAACAAATTATATGTCAATTCACTGATTTCATTATAAATAACTTTCTATTAGATTAAAAACAAATTTTTTGTCAATTTACTGATTTCATCATAAATAAAATTCTATTAGATTATAAAAAAATTATAAGTCAATTCACTGATTTCATCATGAAAAACATTCCATTAGATTATAAACAAATTTTATGTCAATTCACTGATTTTATCATAAATAACATTCCATTAAATTATAAAAAATTATATGTCGATTCACTGATTTCATTATAAACAATATTTCATTAGACTATAAACAAATTATATGTCGATTCATTGATTTCATTATAAATAACATTCCATTAGATTATAAACATATTATATATCGATTCATTGATTTCATTATAAATAACATTCCATTAGATTATAAACATATTATATATAATTTTAAATCATGATGACAATTGTGATAATGTAATCTCATATTTCATTATTATTTTGAATCCTACAGGGAGCTAGAAACAAATCTTACTGCCTCAGCCGGGGAGTGATGTGTGGGAACTAAAAAGGTTTTTTTACTACTTTTTAATATTTTTTTCTCTTTTTACATGGAATTCAATTGTATGAAACAATAGCATTCCAGATTTTTTCAAACCTTTCATTTCACAATCTCTCGCAGACAGTTTTATTACAATAGTTATTCTACTTTGCAAATTCTATCAAACTCAACAATATCTTTTGATTTGTAACTTTCACAAAGTTATAATCAAACGTGAAAATAATTAGTACGTTTGCACTTAAACAGTAAGCCGTCTGACTTTGAAAGTAGGCTTTTTCTTATCCCCTCCCCTCCGAAGCGTAAACTTTATTCATTATTGAATATAAGGAGCCATATAATTCATGTGCTTAGACTAATATATAAACTTATAGGTAGATTTCTCATTTATCCTCACCGTAAAACCTAAAAAATACGAAAAAATTTATTTTCTCGTTCAATATTTATAATTGTAAAGTACACAACAGATTTTTTCTATGCGGATGTGTTTACATAATTTTATTTCATTACTATTAAGTACAATATTGTTGTACTATATTCACAATACAACAACGTTGTTTAAAACTTATAAGATTAAAATAAAAAATAATTAAACAATATTTGTAATAAACTTCATGTTAGAGTCAGAGCAAATCAAAATCATGCTCTAGCTCATTAAACATTTTCCCTCATGGACCTAAAAACACTTGATTAAACATTTTTAATAGTAATAAAAGTATTTCTATATAATAATGGCATAGCTGTTACTAGAACAGACACACGCACAGATAAGTTACACGCATCAAAAACAGACATACAGACACACAAATACCTGTGTGTGTGTTTGTGGTTACATATATTTATAATTCATAAATATGAATTAAACACACTCGCTCTGCATAATATAAACAATAATATGTATTTATTTATGCACATATTTTATTTCTCTAACAAAAGATCTAAAACCTTTAAAATTACTTTACATTTCTCGGATATTACAAGTATTATTTAATTTTCAACTTTAGAGACCCTTTTTTTAATATTGGCAGAATTACAATAAATTTTGGCTCTTTACAAAAAAAAAAAAAACTTTCATTTTCACAAACTCGCTCGCTTTTGGACACACTCAGACAAATAGAAAACACCTAAACACATACCTTAACGCATATTGTTTTTGTAGGAATTAATGTCCAGAAAAATGAATATGAAAAACTTTTTGCTAGTGCATAAAATATTAACGCACCCCACCCAAGTGTGAGCGAATTTCAAATTATTCATAGTTTCATAAACTGCTCAGGGGTTCATTTCATGACTCCTCTCCCTTCTCTTAAATTCATTTTACCATACTTCTTTTGCCATACTTCTCGTCAAACAATGACGAATGCATCGGCTAACAAGCAAAGATCTTGAGAGATAAGGTAGGAAATTAAAATTTCCGATATCAGGAAAGTTGAGGGCTGGACGGGGGATGGAACACGGACTAGAGAATAAGAAGAAAAATAAGATCTCAAGCAATCTGCTGGGTTATTCATTCCTCAATCAACTTCTCCCTACTGACAGAGACCTTAAATTTTCAACTTTTAAACCCCTATTTGAACGTACTTCTACTATGACAAATTACTTTAAATAATTTTCCCTAATATAAATATTGGCGTAGTAATACAAGAAGCTTCAAATAAGTAATTATAAAGAAATATAAAGATATCATATTAATAATTATCCAACTTTCACGTTAGTACCATACTTCCATTTTATAATATTAGCTTATAAAGTAAAATTCTGCAATTAACTTGTTTATTTTCAATCAATCGATTTAAAAATATAATTAAAATATTTCTATTCGTCAGAGTAAGAGAATCATAATTTTGGGGAAACTAATTAACGGTCCAACTTTATAAGTGAGGTTAGTAAGGGATTTGGTCTTGGGATAATATCGGGAGGATACGAATTTCTTTAGAAATATAATAAATAAATAAATAAAAGGAGAGTTTTTTTGACCTTAGATATTATTATTAGATGATTTTAGTTGGAGTTCGGTCAAGGTAGATCCAAAAAACACAAATTGAAAAAATGTATTTTTTTTTAAAGAATTATCTGCCAACGTTTTGGCTTACAATGTAAGCCATCTTCAGGGCTGTATAAATACAATGTCATGAGAATACAATAATAATTGACAATAATATAATAGAGAATTACAATTATATAATGTGATATCAAAAGTATGAATGTAGAAAGCTATGTAAAAGAATTTAAAAAGATTTTTAAAAACAATTTGAAAAAACCTGCAAACAACAACTTATTGAAAAATAATTGAATAACATTAAAACAGTAATTACAGATTATCCTTTTAAAAAAATACATTTTTTAAATTTGTGTTTTTTGGATCTACCTTGACCGAACCCCAACTAAAATCATCTAATAATAGATATATACTTTTATTCATGTTGGAACCACGATATGACTGAAAAATTTCAAGAGATCTATGATCAATTATAAAGAAAGCTAAAAATATGGTTTTATGTACATAAAATAAGAACTGGTGGGAGAAGGAATGTATTGAAGACACAAAAAGAAAAAATTAAAATGAGTGAAATTTTCGCGGAGACTCCTAGTCCTTCGTCTGTGAGGAGTGAAGAGAAAACATGCTCTTGTGAAGGGCAACTCCTCACTGACGAATGGCGAGAAGTTTCCGCAAAAATTTTACTCATTATAATTTTTTCTTTTTGTGTTTTCAATACATTCATTCTCCCATGTGTTATTATTCATTATATATGTACATATATGTATAGTGTTTTGTTTTCTATATTCGCTTCTCCATTCTTCCTTTCCTCACCTTTTACGCTCTGTTTCCCCTCCGACCTGTAACTTTGAATTCCACTTTTACCCCCATCCACGTCCATATTCAATGAAACTTGCAAAATCTGCTAAGATCATCCTCAGATCCCTTCTCCTGTAAGACAGGAAATTTTAAATGTCGTCAAGGCGAGACTTCAGGGTTTAAGTACTCCGGCAGGGTAAGTAAGCTTGTTTGTATCAAGGGGATTCTAACGACACAAGAAAGCCTTTGGCTTCAGCTGTGTCTAACTCGGAGAGATGGAAACACTCAATTTCAAATTCCCTTGAGTGAGACATTCACTTTAGCTCGACTCAGGGGTTGCAAGTAGATTTTTCATTGAATAATACATTTCTTTAGACTCTGAAATAGAAATAAAAGAGTTGAAGAACAAGGAATTCTAATTCGCTTCTTATTCTTCATGAATAAACAGGTCACATGATTATAATCGTCTCGTGAACTTTTAGAGAAAAGTCTAGTAAAGTTTTAGTGAAGCGTATCTTCCATCATTTAATTCACTCTAAGGAAATGATATTTTTACTAACTTTTAAACTATATTATTTCTTTGATTTTTACGTTTTAAAGTAATTTTTAGTTTTACCTTAAGTATTTGGATTATTTGGATTTATGGATATATCTATAGTTTTGTAAACAAAGGTACGAATCGCATCTTTTGACAGGTCCCGATGAAATTTAAAAATTGTTTACATTCTCTTTTCAGCCCTGAAGAAGCCATCACATGATGTGCGAAAGCTCAGAAAATAACAACAATTTGACACGGTCCAACCCGGAAGAAGAAACGGTAAATACAATGTAAAAATTGGTTAAAACCCCTTTGTAAAAATAAAATAAAATAAAAAAACTGCTTAGTTTTGGGGACAGATCGGAGATGTAGAAGAAATATGTAAAAGCAGGGCAGAAAGAGAAAATAGCGTTTCCTTTCTGTTATCCATAAGTTTCATTATATCTTTCGCATCTAAGACAGTAATAGCAATACATAATACATAAGTATCCGTATAACTTTTTCAAAATATTCTATACGAAAGAAACTTTGTAATTCCAAACTAATTTAATTTCCTTTTTTGATATAGTTAGTTTTATTTTTTATACATTTTATAGTTATTTATTTATTTTTGTTTCTATCATTCATTTTATACCTGATGATGACTTATAGTAATAAATGAAATGAAATTCCAATTTAATTTCCTGTATTTATTTTTAATCTAGTTAGAACCTGAACATCTTAAAGCAGTAATTAAATTTAGTTCAGTCGAGCGTAATTGAATTTTAATATTTTTATTACATATANCATATATATATATATATATATATATATATATATATATATCCTTTTACAGCTTAAACACATACTTTAGAGCCTACCTAAATTATTTTAGTTTAATATATTTAGATACTTGATCTATGAAAAACAGAACTGTACAATAAATTCAAGGGAGTATAATAAAAAAATCTACCCATGAATAATCATCTGGCTAGCCTCAGTGGTGTATTTGGTAGCATGCCAGCCCGGTAAACAGGAGATCCGGGTTCAATTCCCGGCTGAGGTGGTAAGATTATTCTATTCTATTCCCTTGTATTTATTTTTTTAAATGAATGTGGGATTAAATACCACAACAAATAAAGTATTTTTAAAAACAGAACTCTACATTTTTTGTTGTAAACTTAACTTTCTCTATGGTCAAAAACTCTCAACTTGAACTTCTACAATATCGTATAGAAAACGTCTTATCTCTTTATATAGTCAATTACTCTTAGCAATGTCTATCTTTATTTAAACTTAATAAATCTAACTAAATAAAACATTTCATAGATGATGGACGTTTTGAAATTTATCTTTTGGTTTGTAGCAGCTTATTTATTTTGTATTGTTTTGGAAAATTATTTTCAGCACTAGTAAATACTTAATGATACAAACAATTTGTTGTGTTCCAGCCTGCCAGCAGGTGAGCGAAGGCGTGCAAGCCGTCTTCGGACCCTCAGACCCCGTGCTCGGAGGTCATGTGCACTCTATCTGTGACGCACTAGACCTGCCACACATAGAGGCAAGAGTCGATCCTGCCGAAGGCGACAAGGAGGTATCCATCAACCTGCATCCCAAGCAGCAGTTGCTGAACTCCGCCTATGCTGACGTCATGGCCTACCTGAACTGGACCAAAGTTGCAATTATATACGAAGAAGAATACGGTAACTATCTACTTCGCTTAGGATGTTTAAGTTGTATTCAATTATTTTTGCTTATGTTAAAGTCAATTAATATATTAAAAATTGACCAATAATAATAAGTATTTCTTTTTATTGTTTTACTTCTTTCAGCTTGATTATGAAACAATTCAGAAATTTTAGATCCTTCAAAAAGAAATGACTCGTCAACTTTGTTGTGTACAAAATCCTACATTTTTTCTTTTAGCATATTATTCACACACACACAAACACATGTGTTAAACGTTTTTACGTCAATTGTGTTAACAATTAAAATTCTTTTCATTTTGTATATAAGTGAGCAAAAATAATATACTTATAAATATTTAATTTGGTTGTGGTATTATATCCCACGTAAATTTTAAAAAATTAATGAGAGGGAATAGAATAAAAAAATCTATCTGTCCCAGCCAGGAATCTAACCTGGATCTCCTGCTATCCGGGCCGGCGTAAGCACGGCGTAAAATTTACGTGGGATAAAAAACCACAACCAAATAAAATATTTATAAAGAAAAATTAAATAAAGTAAATGACGAGAGTCGACAAATAGCTTGAAAATGTCAGCTCTTTCGAGTTTAAAATGAAGTTCTCGCCTTTCTCGTGGGTTAGGCTCTCGCTAGTGTAGAGGGAATTTAATGAGATATCTAGCTCGTCCCGGTGGTTTAACGGTTTAGCATACCGTCCCGGATAGCAGGAGATCCAGGTTCGATTCCTGGCTGGGACAGATAAATTTTTTATTCTATTTCCTCTCATTAATTTTTTTAATAATATACTTATTTTGCCTGATATTGAATGAGGGAAGTTAATGCAAGAGAATGAATTTTATAATTGTGAAATTCCTATTAAATTGCTGAAGTTTGTGATATTTAGGGGGTACAATATTTAGTATATATAGAGTATAATATTTAGGGGTGTAAAATATAAAATTTATTAAGTTGAATTGTAATTATATTTTTGACAGAAAAATGTAATTAAGGAAAATATTTACAAATGTAGCTAGGAAGGTTTGCTTTCGCCTCACTCTTAATTTTTTCGTTCACTACTTTCTCCTGTTTGTAAGATTAGTCATTTACTCCTACTCTATGTGCTATATTAATGATGAATGTTTTGTCTATGATTAGTTTATGTCTATCCTGCGTGAGAGATCTCTTAGCAGTTAAATCATAGCGGACTGTTTTATAGATAAATTTAAAAGACTTAATTCAAGCTCTATATCCAGGCGAGCAGAATGTCGTCTATATGCCCTTCTCTTTGAAGAATATTTACCCCTAGTAATTGGCTCACTTGATGTCTGCAGATGTCACCATCAAAAGTCACAACTAGTTGAAGCAGTAAGCCTTCTTTTGAAAAGTAAGTTTGGTTAGCGGAATTTATCTGAACTGTGTACCGGATGGAAAACTGTCTGTGCACGCTGGTTTGTTTAAATGAGGATCGTATTTAAAAAAAAAAGGAAAAAAAAAAGAAAAAAATACACATGTACATATATTCACATGAACATTTCAGTGTTGAATATGTCCACACTTTGAAACATCTGTTTCACACACTGACATTCAAAGTTCATTAAAATGGAATACAATTTTTTTTAATTTAATTTATTAAACTATGTGACCATTAAAATGCTAATAAGAAATAAAAAGAGACCGAATAATAGCCCCTGGTAGATAAATAGACGAACTAAAAATAGCCTTTATTTAATAAGATTTGTTTTTTTGTTTTTGTTTTTTTTTTTAAATTGGAACAGTTTATTTTTTCCTTAAACCCCCCCTCTCATTTCATGCTGTCACTTTTGAAAGCATGTGGGAAAAAAATGAATGAGCAGATCTTCGATTGTTTTTGGAAAAAGTTTTCCAGCGTGTATAGAGGTTTAGAATACGGTCTTATACTCCCATCTCGAGAAGAAAACGCCTGTATAGATATGGTTTCAAGGAAGCAGAAAATTTTATAGCCCCAAGAGTGTAGTAAAACATATCTGAATGATCTCTGGAAGTCCAGGTTTGAAAGTCTATCATTCTTTTGGGTCATCGCCTCTTAGATCTTTCGGGCTGAAATCTACGCTGTGGAAGGAGAGTGCACAATACTTCCTTAGATTATTTCATTTCAAGAAAGAGTATTCAATACCTTGCTACAAAGAGACAGCATTTTACTCCTTTTAGAATCAATTATCAGATCTTTATCAGATTTTTGATATGATCTTTGCATCCAAAGAATTTTACTTTTTATAATTTGTATTTATTTTTCCCTCTCTTTCAACCACTCGTCGGGAGGGGCTGCCTAGAGGTAGCCACACTATCCCAAACGCCAATGGCACTGAGAATATTTTATTTCCCTACAAAACACTACCCACTTAAAATATCTGTTCACATCCTTTAAACTAAATCATCAGGTCCCCCATCAAAATCCCGTCAAAGAGTAACTTTAGAAATAAATATGGATTTATGTGTATGTGTGTGTTTGTATAGAATTTTATAGACAGGGTGTAAATCTCTAGAAAAGTTATAAATTCTAATGGCAAAGCAAGACTTTAGGAATTATTAAAAATAAGCGAAAAAGCCCCTTATTTTTCTGATATTAATAATTGTCATATATATTTAGAGACGATATATGTACTTGTAAGAATTTCGATATATATTTACGGCTTCTTTCAATTTTCTTTATTAAAATCATTAGATAGTAAATATGTTCGTTCCTCGAGAGAACGTCGTCTTTCCCCTACCGCAACAGCCTGCCTCACCCATTGTACCCTAATATATGCTCGAGGATTATTGAATAAATAAACGATAATTCAAAGTTACTTCTACATAATATAACCAAACCCTTCTCTCTTACAACCCCTTATCCACTGGCAATGGCCTACTTTATTTTTAAACTCACGTTAATCTCAACAGGGAAGTACTCATTTTGGAATACTTAGGAACTTGCTTTGAAAATTATTAATTTTCTTTATTTAATCAATTTAGAAAATGAAGTATAATAATACAATAAATACGTTAATTAAGTTACATATTATAATAAAATATCCATAGATATTAAAATTTACTACGAAATATTTACAAGTGAACTCAGTGGAATAGCTTTTATATGTTTTACTATATTTATATAGAATAAATTTTATATTTTATATAGAAACATTATAAAATAGTGGAGTCAATATAAACTTTTCATTAAAATTT
>KZ807670.1:279659-299934 GCA_000696205.2 Oncopeltus fasciatus | reverse complement strand
TATATATACTGAATGTCTGATAGCCAAAATAATCAACCAAAAAATCTGGGTTTTTTTGTTTTGTTTTTTTTACTTCCAAGAAACTGACAGCCAGGAAGCCTATTATATTTAAAATGGATTTCGTTCACCTAATTTGGTGAAACATGACTAACTGCGCGTATCAAATAAATCTACTGTCCAATACTAATTAAATGATGATAGTCATACTGAGGAAAGACAATATTCATAATATTTATTGCTTATTAATTTTTTTTTTCTGAATGGACCATATATTTAGTTTTTCCGTGAAATATCCAAGAAGATTTGCTGAAATTTTCGGAAATTCGTGCAATTATTGAATCAACGTGAACAGCTAAAATTTGTAAAGGGAATTTTCTAAATGATACAGAATAAACTGACTGGACATACATTTAAAACATTGCCCTAATATTTATATTATTATTTCAAAATCTTAGAACACTAAGGAATGTTGTTTCCTTGTTTTCTTGTTTATTCTTAGGAAATAAATGATTAATTATTGTGGAATTATAAACCGTTAAATATATTTTTATTGTTTTATTCTCTTTATTACAAACATTGAAGGATGATTTTTTCTATTACCAAATGAATTCATCAACTCATTGTGTACCAGAAGTTACCTATAATAAAATACTGCAGGACTGATGACAAATGTCAGTCAGAATCTCTCCAGAGGGTGGAGGTTTCCCCTTGACAATGGAGACTGCCTACTCCAAGTCATGTCATTGACTTGTGTCAGGCATATCTTTGACATACTGATCTGCTCTATGTTGTCAGCTAGACATAATTACTGTGGTGACTTATCTCTGTTACCATACTGGCGTTAACAGTGACTCTGAGGTTAACAGGCTGTCGGCTAGTAGCCTATTGTGTGAATCTCGTAGCAGACACTAGCGCAGCTCACAACTTACATGTTTATTGTTGGACATTCATATATAATTTACACCCTTATTATTCAGCCAAATTATTTTTTTTATAAATAAATTAAAATAAAAGAGGGAAGTTAATNATAATTTAATAAAATAAAAATAAATTTTTACAAATTTTGGTTAAATGATATGCTACTTATCCATTAATTGCTATAGAACATCAATGAATTTCGTCCATATCAAGGTAGGAACCTCCATATTTTAACAGCTTTTTCTAAAATTAAAAAAAAATTGCTTGAACGTATTTTATTATTATACAAGTTATTTTATTTGTCAATAATTATCCTCCTGAAGGGACCATCTGCTTGTACAACATCATGAAGCAAGGTTAAAGCAGTGGCTGTTTTGACATATATATACAATCGATCTACTAGTATAGGAGAAATTTTAAATTTAAAAATGAATAAATATATATGTAACATTTTTCATTATTTTTTAATTAATATACATTCGACGGAATTAAATAATGTTTTAGATAACATGTTGTGTTGTATATGTTGATCAAAGGAGGGATCAACATTGTGGCAAAAATTTAAATAAATAAATATGTGGACAGTTTATTAGTTTTCGGTGGAATTATAAAATGCGTTTCTCCACAATTAATTACTTTTCGCTCTAACGTATTCGGCTCTAATGAGTCATTTTCAGGAACTACATAAAATAATGTCAAAGTTCAAGTAGTATCCATGAGAACATAAACTTATTACAATCAATATTAAGCATTTAAAATACTCAGTCATTTAAAATATAATGTAAAAGTTAGTATAATAGGTAATAAGTCAGTATATAGTATAAAAGTATAATAACAAAATTGAGTAGATAGCAATAAATTAAGCTCAAAATATTTTAAAGCAGGCATAAATTATTTTAAACCTACAGCAAAAACTATTCTAAAAGCACTTTTTACGAAAACAAATATAAACTGAATCCGGACCATTAGAGTCTAATAGCAAGAATGCACAATAAATTATGTTATTGTTAATTTTATTTTATGTTTTAATAATTTTAAATATTAATAATTGTATCTTATTATCTATTTGAATATTAAAACTTTGTCAATATATTTTATAACTCTAGATGATGGCTCATTGGACCGACAAAATTTTAGTAGAAAACAAGTAATTGTAGGAAAAATATTCTATCCTAATAATGTAAAAATGATATATTTACATTATTATTCGTATATTACAATTAGTATATTACAATTTATTCGTATATTACAATTTGTATATTAAAATATTCGTATATTACATTAGTATATTACATAATTTTTAGTGCAAGGGAATAGAATAAAAAATCTAACTGTCCCAGCCAGGACTCGAACCTGGATCCCCTGCTATCCGGGCCGGTGCATTTACCACTTATGCTACCGAGACAAGTCTGATAAGTTATTAAATAATATTTATTAGTATATTACAATTTACAATTTTTACAATTTGTATATTTCAATTTACAATTTATTACATTCTTATATTACAATTTTCGTATATTACCATTTATTCGTATATTACAATTTATAAAACATTCGTATATTACAATTTGTATATTACAATTTAACACTCTTTATATGATTTATTACATTAAAATTTTAATCACATTTGGATTATTTTTCATAAGTCTATGATTAAATATCCAGTTTACTATTACTATTTTTTCGTATTCAAAACGATGAAAAAAAATTATATAAATGAATAATCTAACCGCCATAAAAATTGATATTTTACTCAAATCAGAAATCCACTCTTTTTAAAAGATCATTAAACTATAGGAGACAAATCATCATTCTTTCTAATGACTTTGGTTGTATGTTTCTACCCTTTGGAGAGGGGAGGATTTATTCATGACTCGCTGGAAGCCTGGCTAAGGCCCCTGGAGGTTCGGGTATGTGGCTGAGGTTTCGGCTGGCGCTAATTTGATGTCATTCTCTCCAGTCACAAGCACACAGCTCACGACCCCTTTCATCCCCTTTAATTATCCTGAACCCGAATAGTCCTTGCTTTTTATTAGTGTTTCAGATTCTCCATAGGTACCATGATGCGACTTTAAAAAAAGTATTTCAATCCCAAATTGATCAAGCTAAAAATATTGTCCATTTAAATATTTATAGATATGTATGTAAGCCTTCCTCCTCAATTTTTGAAATATTGAAACCATGCGGTAATTAATCTAAAAGGTTATTATAACTATCAATGAATATAGAACTATCATACCTTCTATTATCCGTCTTCATTGGTTTCTGCAAAACATCTTCTGTTGGCGAGCGCTTTCGGACATTGTTCATCCTCGTGGCCGAATACATGTGTTCACTGTCACTATCAACTGCCAGAAAACGTCCGAAAGCGCTCGCCAACAGAAGATGGTTTGCAGGAACCAATGATGACGGACAATGGAAGGTATGATAAACCATACGGTATTTAAGCCATTCTTTAATAACCGTTGGATTTGTTCTTTAATAACATCCTTTGAGAGGGAGAAGGGTGGCGTTTAGATATTGATCAAAATTTCATATTACAATAATTTTGTAACAAATAAAAAAAGCTGTTAAATTCAATTTTTAAAATTTATCTTTTTTTATCATTTTTAACAGAAAAAATATTTAAAAGAGATATTTAAGAATTTATTTTCGAATGTTAAGTAGGCCTTCTTATTTTTAAAATACAAAAATCAAATATTTTTGCTTTTGTAAATATTAATTTTCTTGTGGTTTTTATTTCCACGTTAATTTTAACAATTTTTAGTGCAAGGGAACGTCACTCATGGCTATAATTCCACTATAATGTGAACATATGCGCTTTCAACTGTTTTCCAAGACTGATATCCGCACTGGACTATGGGTTAGTTGCACTAACTTTGTTGACAGTAAATTTTTCGGCCGTCTACTCATAAATTCAGAGACATATTTGAACCACTCTCATAGTTTGATGTGTTATATGACCTTTGATATATTTTGTTTTTAAATTAGCATATATCTATTATTTTTTTATAATACATATTTAGTGATTACATACTACACATTTTGTGCAACTTGTAATGTGCTCGTTATTAGTAATAATAATATATACAATATAAGTTAATATACATTTAAAAAAAAGAGAAAAAAGATTTTGAATACATAAATATTTAAATTAGCGTGTACTTCCCTTGATGGAGAAGCTACCCAATGGCAGTAATTCTAAATCTCTATTTCCAATATTTACAATTGTTTGTTGTTGTTTTTTTTATTTATTATTATTATAAAGTGTTGGCAATGAGAAGGTCACGGGGCCATTTCCTATTCAGACGACGTGGTGGATTTTCAGGATGGGTCATACTGGATAGAGTTTGGGCTAAAGGATTGGGATGTATGGAAAGGCCAGAGTGGAATTTATTAAAACGGGTTGTAATGATGTCCTTAACTAAAGGGATTTTGAGGTCATTGTGGAGTAAGGAGTTTGTGGCGTAATATGTTGCATCAACTATGATTCTTAGGATTTTGGATTGAAAGGTCTGTATTCTTTAGATCTTGGATGGTTTAGCAGTTCCCTACAGTTCGACTTCATAAGTTCAGATAGGTCTCAGTAACTTCTTATAAATGGTAAGGTTTTTGGAAGCAAATAAGGTTGACTTGCGGCTTAATAGCTTGTAAAGTAATCTAAATCTCCTATTTAGTTCCGGTCTTTTGATTTTTGTATATGAATTCATATCTATTATATTATTACTAGATTAAGAAAAACTTTCAGTAATTTTGTCTTGATAAAAGTGTATTTAATACTTCAATACTTAATAATAATTAGTAATTTTAATTACGATTCTCTTAGATGTAAAAACTCAAAGAATAAACACACCTTTTAACCCTTTAGATAAATTACATATTTATGTTAAACTTATTTATTTTTGTATGAACTGCTTATTTTGAATTATTTACTAGATTTCAAAAAAATCAGTAACAAAGAAAACTGTAGATAACAAAAAGAACAAATAATTTATAAAAGCTTTTGTGATAAAAGCCTATTTCTATTATTTTATTTATTTTCGATATTCTAAAAAATTCGTTGGGCGATATTAATCATTTTGTCGGGATCTGCGGGGTGAATGTCAATCGTTAATTTAAGAGAACGAATACTATTGTCTCCTTCCAATTGCACGAAAGAAAAGTTACCTTGCCTTTGTAATTCTCTGTACTCCATTAAGGGCATTAGATTAATCTCGCCTCTCGAAGCCTCGACTTCTTTCTTTGATAAATTTATAAATAATAATATCTCTGGGCTAAAGAAGAAGCCGCTCCGGAATCCTCTGGCTCTATCGAGTTAAGGTCCAGGCTAATGGGATTAGTCATCAGCCACTCCAGCTTGCCTCCAGAAGACGTAGACGATTAAAAATCAGGAAGTTGACTCCAGGAAGTCAGGCGAAAAAATAAACAGCCGTCCCGTTCAACATGCAAATCGGAACTCTTTTCTTCGCTTAGATCATATTCATTTCTCTCATAAAACCAAACACATCATTTCTTTTAAAGGGAAGAAATGTTTCCTTAAAAGCAACCAAGAATTTTGTTGACTACCTTAGTGGCATTTTAAAAAATTGAGTAAATGACACTATCCTACAAGAGAAAATAAATTTTCTGGCAAAAAATCGAAGTCTATGGACTTGAGTTTTTACACTGACTGCAGTAATTACATTTTAAAAATCATTAAAACCGAAAGGAGACCTCTACTTTGAAGACTCTTTTCTGCAAGTCTCCTTGCTTAGTTTCCTGCAGGTCACAGATCACAGATCCTTAAAAGCAAGAGATTTATGTTACTCGACATACTTGGTTTCCTTTCCTTATTTTGTTTCAGCCGTAGTTGAAGCATAGAGCTGAAGTATAAGTCTGCCATTCACTTTTTCTTTGACCATCCTCCACAAGGACATTCCTTGGGACCTATAAAGCCTTCTTGGAGGATTCCTGTTGATGGCTGGACTTTCAATTGAGTCGTCTCCCATTTTTCCGGAATGTGGCTAATCAACCTCCACTTTCTACCTCCATTCACAATCCTATCGGCTCAACATTATCTCCTTCCGTTTACCCTTGTACCATTATCTGTAAATCACCTCTAAGCGGTAATTAATCGGCGGAGTATCTCACACTGTTCTGTAGAAATTGCTCTAGTATCTCCTGAGAAACGTGGTCGAACAGTTCTCCTCTGTTTACATTAGTAATACTATCGAGTATTTTCAAGATTCATGGGACATCAACCTCAGTCCCAAAAAAGTAGTCTGAGGCTCCCTCTTGTCATTCCTAGTCGATAGACTTTCCCGTTTCCTGACATTCTCTTTTTCGGACATAATCAATTTTCGTTCTATGCTTCGTATTATTCATTATTCTTTTCTTTCTGCGGAGGATATTCGCTATACTACAGAGCACCTTTACGCCTATTCGCCGCTTCTTAAACGCCATCTTTTTTTAGATTGCCATTCCCCTTTATTTTGTCCCTTCGGAAGCCACACTAATAATCTAATGATAAATATTCGGTGGCGTACATTTCTGAGACCACCGCTTTTGTATCACAAATGTTTTGTTGAATTTTTCCTTTGCTCCTTTTCATTTATCGAAAAGCAGTATCAGAGGTCATCAACGGGATTTTACTAGATAGTATAAAAACATATCGAGTACTCCTTCAGAAGAAATATATGCAATAACAGGAGGAAGAAATAACAAAGTGAAAAGAAAACAAAAATAAAAAATTATAATGAGTATTTCCAAATTTTTGGGAAGAGAAAACTTTAGATTATGAGTTTGGAAGGAGGAATTTCGAAATAGTCTGTATAGTTTTTCTATTTTTTTTTTTCACCAAGTTAATTCTTCATTTATTTCTTTTTCATCTATCATTTGCTCTTATTTATTAAATTATTATATACATCGCAGTCTTACGTTTTTCCCTGCATATAATATACATATATATATATATATATATGTGTGTGTGTGTGTGTGTGTGTAATTATTAACAGACGATCTTTTTAGCTTTAATGAAAATTTAGGGTATTAATTAAAACTACTATTTTCGCACTAGGATTGTTTTATTATCTTAAGTACAAATATTTGTTTCGTGTAATTTAAATAATTAACAGAATAAGGATATATAACAGAATAGGCTAGGGGGATGTAATTAAAGAAAAATAAATTAAATTCAAATCGTTTTTGCAATTGTTTTTCTGTCAATGGGTGTAGAATTTGGAAAAGGGCATAAGAGTAAAAGGGACGATAATATTAAGGGATTTCTTTCCTCTAACTTACGTTGACTTCCAACGGAACAAGACATGTGAGAGTTGTGTAAATAACTCACATAAAGAGAGACAATTATTGTAGATTGCACCACATGAACGATCGAATATAGAATTGAGATTGAAACCTTTGAGAAAATTGCTTGTCGACAAAACCTCTGCATTCAATTAGCGACGAAGCATAAGTTGGAATTAAAGCTTATAAGGATGGTTATGCAGTTTTGGCAGTTACAAAATCGAATCTACTTTATTGAAAAAAAGAACACACTATATCACGCAGCAATCGTCCAGAAAATTATAATTGAAATAGACATAAATATTTTACAATAATCATTAAACATTTTTAATAATCTTTAAAAGGACGAAGAATTACTTTTGAGACTATATAATTTGTCTTAATTTAACATTTGTTTAAATAAGAGAAGCAAACGCTAAACTTCTAAAACAAGCTATAACGCCCTATTTCAACTAAGTTACAGTGACGTCATAAGCCAAGAGTCGATTGTAGATATGGTCTCTTCTTCCATTGTCCCGAATTCTGTATACAGCATTTTACTGTAGACTTCAGACATTTTTTTCTTAAAAATGAAATTTTTCTTAGATTTTTTTTTGATAGGACAATTCATTCATTGAAACTAAACTCTCAATGTGCGAAAGATATATTTTTACCTACTAAGGGGATAGAATAAAAAAAACTCTCCCAGCCAGGACTCGAACCTGAATTTCCTGCAATCCGGGCCGGTGCATTTACCGAGTACTTATTCTGTAAAATTTACGTGGGATTAAATTCCACAAAAAAAAAAATATTTATAAAATTAAAATTAAAAAAAAAAAAGTAAATAACGAGTCATTTAAACAGCTTGACAATGTCATCTCCTCCGAGAATAAGACGATATATTCGTCGGCCTCGAAGGTTGGACTCTGGACACTAGTGCAGGGAATTTAACAACTTATCAGACTTGTCTCGGTAGCATAAGTGGTAAATGCGGATAGCAGGAGATCCAGGTTCGAGTCCTGGCTGGGACAGATAGATTTTTTATTCTGTTCCTTTGCACTAAAAATTAGTAAAATTTACGTGGGATTAAACAGCACAAAAAAAATAAAATTTATATGTTTACCTACGCCTTTCTTGAATAATCTCTCTGGAGTGTGGTGGGGACACGCTGAGTGAGGCCAAGGAGAGCCGATCAGAATGCAAATCGAAGGAGAGTGGGGATCGGCGAGATCGATGTGGAAGCTGCTCATTACGGCGGCGGTACGCCAGGCACTCACAACCATTCATCACATTGTCTGGCACATGTCGCTCTCAGCAACATATTTCTGGAGCAATCATCTCTCGCATCATGTCCAAGATAATGGCCTCCCACCCCAAACATATTAGCCGTTCCTGGGAGGGGGGAGGGGGCCTCACAATACCTCCACTTCACAAAATTGTTTGCTGACAAAGGGAATGCAATGTACTGCTCATCCGAAAGCAATAAAACTAGGATCATCACTTACGTTGTTTCTATTTTCCTCCTTACTGAGAGGAAAACTTTCATAAATATTTAGTTAACGTTTGCATAATAATTTTAAAAATTAGCCCAAACTGAAATAATCCAAAACTGCATAATATGTGAAAACTTTGCAAATATCTTTCAGTATATAATAATTATAATAATAATAATTTAGTAGTCTTAGTCATAAAAACTCAAAAAGATTGGATTGTGAACAAGGTTTTATTATGCAATATAATATTATTGAGAAAAACTATTAATAATTTACTTTCCTTTAGAGATTTCAGAAATAGTGTAAACTACAAAAACGTTTCTGTATCAACCATATAAAAAATTCTTTTGTGTTAGCCTTTTTGACTAGAACAATAATAGTGAATAAATTAATGACCTACCCAACTTCCCCTCCTATTTCTAAGATCCGGTTTCGCTATTAAGTAAAAACCTTCTCTACATTCAAAATTTTTTTTAAATCGAAACTAAAATTTTTGTATGCCAACATATTAAACAAAACGTTACTTTTCTTCATTAAAATGAAATTAATATCATGAATTAAATATATTAAAACAGCTTTCATCTATTCATTATACTTAATTTTACCAAGATTTTTTTTTTAAGGCGGTGCAGCCTGAAGGCTATTAACGCCAGTTTAATGAAATGCAATCAGTTTTTAATACAATTCATTCATTTCACAATAACAAACAGATTCATAAGCTTTTATCATTTTTTGCAAAACAATGTTTTGCACCATTTCAAAGTTTATTATAACCAAATCAGACAAATAAAACGTCTTTACACAAAAATATTGAAGAACTTTATAACTATGAGAGATGAATTTGAGGGCTTGAAATATACTAATGGTATGTATTTAAAATATAAAATTTTGAATTCTGTGAATTTAATATTAATACAAAAATTTTATGCTTTTTATAATGAATATTTTTCGTATAAGCCTAAAGTAATCTCATTTGTCAGAAAAAAAATTTTTAAAAATTCCACAAAATCATTTTTATAAATAAAAAGTATTATAAGGGACGTCACATAGGACTTAAAATGAACTGAACAGAAAAATGATTGGAGTATATTAAATTAAAGCACGAGTAGATTTTTATTTTGAAATTCTTTCCATTTATGTTATAATAAATTGCTGAAATATTTGAAAGGGCAGGTATTATTATCTTTAAAAAATTCATTTACAAAACATTATTTATCCTCCAGCCAAAACAATCGAAGATAATGTCAACATACGACGTTCTACATAATTATTACACTATTTCATGTGACCGCTGGAGAGGTCATTCAAAAAATTTCGCCTCAAATATTATATTTACTATTTCTAATAAAAAATGTTTTTTTTTTATTTTTAAAACAAAAATAGGTAGTACGAATTTGTACATATCTGAAACTTCAAAAATAAAATAAGCAGCTCACATCAATATTTTTGTACATAAGCTGGCCCTTAAATTGAGTAATCGCATTGAGTTCTTTATTATTATTTTATATTGCAACATTATTATATTTCCGTTCAGAACATTGCATGAAGTAAAAGCAAACAAATGACAGCCAGATATTATCAGTGACTCACATGGCATCATAAGTATGATTTTTAGAATATACCCGCTTTGGCTTCAAGGCTGTTTTAAATGACACTTGATTCTTAAATAAATACAGCTATTGGCCCATTCACTGTTCAAAAAAATGCGACTTAAATTGCAATCCTAATCTATTCATCGAAAGACGCATTAAATGTTATATATATATATAGCCACTCCAGCTTGCCTCCAGAANTATATATATATATATATATATATATATATATATATATATATATATATATATATATATATATATATATATATATATATATATATATATATATATATATATATATATATATATATATATATATATATATATATATATATATATATATATATATATATATATATATATATATATATATATATATATATATATATATATATATATATATATATATATATATATATATATATATATATATATATATATATATATATATATATATATATATATATATATATATATATATATATATATATATATATATATAAAAGCCACAACAAGACCTGGCACCTGGCAACAATTGCCAACAATAAGAGGACTAGGGAAACCCCAATCGCCTGTCCCTTTCTATGAGTCCCTTCCGCTACACAACACCTCACTGACTAGTCTCTCTTTACTCCTCAATGATGAAGGGCGTGAGATCCCCAAAAATTAGACTCCTTTTGATTTTTTCTTTTTTATGTGCATTGCTCTCTCTATACCACCTCTTGTTGATAACTATATATCGCAGCCGCAAGTGTTTCATTTTCTATATATACTTTGTATATTTATATATATATTGGGACATAGTACATTATATAAATAAAATTGAGTAACTACTCCATAAAAAAAAGAAAGGAGCCATGAAGTTTTCTTTTTTCCCAGCAAGATCTTAAAACAAAAGCTCCTCGTCTTTCCCCTTACTCCTTCATCTTCCATCTCTGCTTCTTTCCTTGTTCTAAAGTAATCTCCAGACTTGGGCACACTCTTGGCTCTCCTTCAAGCTCTTCAAATTAGGGATGAGCAAACTTTTATTTAGCACCTTGGACTCTGAGTTCGGCAACCTTTGCATCCAACTTTCCTCTTTCCTTTGCAAGTGAGCAGGACTTTTCTTAAAATGAATACAAGAGAGAACGATGAAATTAAAATAAATAACTTGCTATTTATTTATTTTTGACACCTTTAAACGTTTATAAAATATTTTATTTTCTTATATTTAAGTTACATTCACCATTTTGAAGTTGAATATCACTCCCAAAACGTAATAAGCATTACTTACGCTTAAATCAGGGAGAAAATCATATATATATAAAGTGTCATGCTAGTAAATCTAAATATTATAAAACTACTTATTTCTGACAATATGATTTATTGGATAAACAAAAATATGTTTTTAAACTATCAAAAGAACTAGGGACTTCTTCTCCACAATTACCGATTGGCATAGAAGCCACACTGCGAGACGTCTCTCGTGGTCAGTTCGATCGGGAAGACGAGAGCGTGTCCCGGGAAGTGACGAGGAATGACATGAATCACACTGATAAGGCAGACAGCTGATCAAGGCCGGAAGGCATGGCCGGTTGGCCGAGATATGTAACCCCCTCTACTCTACCATTCTCACTTTATGTGAGAGTTAGTGTATGTCTGCTTCGATTTTTGCATATCGATGGTCATTAATTCCATTTTGATGTATATTTATTTTATGATTTTATTTTATAGGCAATAAATACATTTAAGCATTTATTATTTATCGAGAGGTATTGATTTTACATTGATAAGCAAATAACTAGTGGATTTCTTCTTCGGATGACGTTTATATATGTCATTAGATTTTTTAGTTCTTCGCACATCAGTTTGTCTGTATGTTGACTCCTATTCCTCAGTATTTTCTTTTTATCGTTTAGAAAATTAAACTAATCGCTGTTATCTTTATAAGGAGCACACTCCGTTAGTATGTGGATGACAGTGATTTTTACATTACGCAAGTTGCAATGGGAGGAAGTTCTCTTGCGATGAGATACCTATGGGTGACTCTCGTGTGACGAATTCTCAATCTTGTCAATACTCAATACTCTTCTTCCCTTCTACTTTCCTTTACGGAAGATTATCATGGAACAATCGTTCCTGATCTTAATGATTTTGCACCTTTCTGTAAATTTATTACAGTTGATGAAGACTTTCACTCTTAAGAGTTTCATCAGCTTATTCATTGGCCTCAATTTGGCTGTGACTCGGACTCCAAAAAAAAAAAAAAATATTAAAAAATTGGTACTCTCTCTGTTACGTCACCAAATTCTGAAGAACATATTGTTAATCAGTGGATTGTTGCTGCAAATATTTCTCAGGCTAAAGACTGAAGACAGAGTGTCGATGAAGATAACCAAACATCATTTCTTTCAATTATAAGAATTATGGTGTTAAGTGCTTTCTGAAGAGTATTTGAGCAGTTTAAGTGCTAGAAATTATGGAAAAATAGTACATGTAAGATAGAGAGTCAAATAGGAAAGCAGAATCAGTTCCAGCAGCAGATTTAGACCCAACAGTCTAACCTTCGTACCTCTTGAGGTCTCGTCGTACATATTGGCAAATTCTTATCTATACGCGTACGATGGTTTGTCGCATTTTAAGATTAAGTTAACCTCAAATTAATATTTAGGGCGCTAAGACTCGATACATGTCTGTAAACCGAGGAGGGGCAAGTATTATTTCTAGTTGAATAGAGCTTTTAGTATGAAAATTCTAGGCGAAAAAATTGTATTTTCCCGTTAAAATAATGGGAGCATCGGTTTTGTTTAGAATTTTTTTAAATATGAAAATGTTCGTTGTTTTCTTCGAATTTTGAGTGGCATGTGCCAGGATTCAACGAATTGTTATGCTGGATTTGAAAGCAACAATTGAAGTCCAATATTCTGACTAAATCTCAGCATTGATGATGTCCGTTCCCTTGCAGTAAAATAAGCTACATAGCCATATTCGACACTTAGATATAAAAGTAGCATGCTACATTGGTATTTGTGTGTTTTTTTTTTTTGTTTTTTTTTTTAAGCCATATACCTATTTCACTAAAATCTCATTCGAATGTGTAACTAAGCACTAATGAACTTTTCCGTGGTATTTATAATACCATCAGCATAAAGCAGAATTTTAAATGGGGTTTTTTTTTTTTGGCTAATTTTAGAAAATCATTTAGCCAATACATAACAGAAATGCACTCAAAACACACCCCTGAGGAACGCCATTTCCTAGTCGAAACTCAAGAGATAATATTGAAACTGCTTTCTACTTGTAATTTTCTACAAAATTAAATGGATTTACATTGCTTCTATTCACATTAAACCCCACCATTAAAAAGGGTGTATATTATAAAATGTTCCTGCGCCCAATACTGTCAAAAGCATTTTGTCTGTCGCGTAATATTACCAGTACCCTAAATCAAAGGTATTAAAAATAAGGCATTCAAGAGCTGTTATATTATTTATAGTACTGCGTTCTTTGAGAGAGCCAATTTGGTTTGATTTTAGGGAATTATATGTAACTGTGAACGTATACGGTTTTGAGTAGAAGTTTTATGAGGACTGATGAAATTTCTTACAATTGTTCAATAAATTTGCCGAGCCTTTCCCAGGACAATCGATTCGTACAAGGAACTGTGAGCATTGAAGTTACTAAAAAATTAATTGAACCAATAAATTATTGACGTGGTCAATGCTAATAAGGGTGGACTGGCTGAAAATATAAAGACCATATGTTAACATGTGAGGGTATATGGGCTTCTACAGCTATTGTTTGTAGTGGTGTACTTAGTGGTACCACTGTGTAAACAATATTCTGGCTTATCATTTCGGCAACTCTGGCACAGGCGATGACCACCCCTCAAAGTTTGTATAAACACTGTCGAATAGCATAAATTTAAAAATTTCATATTGTTCCATGAATGATGACCCATCTTGTATGCAAATAATTATACTCTGTGTTTCAGTGATTTTGGTAACTGATATCAATTTGATATAATACTACTAATCCCTATGAAAAACGACAATAATTATTTTTTATGCTGGGCTGGATTTAGTAGTCTTATTGGCTTTAATAGACTCTGAAAACATTTGTTTATTAGGCGGGGATTTATCGTAACTGGATGAAGTCAGTCCTGTGCACGATTCAGAAACCGGATAAACCATCCAAAAGAATAACCAATAAATAAGTAAAAGAAACTTCAAGGAATAAATAATTTGTGATAGGAACAAAAAAAAAAACATGTAAGTTAACCCGAGCAGTGTTGGAAACACAGACAATTCTTACCCCGACATACTTTAACTTAAGAATGTTAGATAAACCTTGATTACACTCGAGGTATTGTACGTTCTTGCAAGCAATTGATTTTTTATTTTTCTAAAATGGAAAGATTTCAGAACAATAAATTTTAATAACAACTAACGCACATTGTACTGTATCACAAACAAAAAATCATATTTTAGTCGAACACGATTCATGACAGTATCTTGAAAACCCCACTGCTTCGAGGAGAAAACAGCTCTATAAATATCCAAAATTTAAGATTATTCTTATACATATATATATATATATATATATATATATATATATTCGTCAAGTACTTTTACGAAATCTTTAACAGCGCCATAAATTGCAATACAATATTTGACGAAATACATACTATTTCAGCATATGACTTTCCATTTGAATTTCTGATTGATCGAAGCTTTAAAACATTACAAATTTTATGTTAAAAGGAAAAAAATATTTTACGCTTCCTCGTGCATATCAAAAGCCAGGATTAAACCACATATTGTAAAATTCCCCTCACTATATTTTCATTTTCATTGTTATTAGATACTGGGCTTTTTATAAATTCATCTGTTAAATATTTTATGCACCGCGCAGAAAACCTGGTGAACAGCTATTGACATTTTTATGACTATTTAGCTATTTTAATTAATAATATTTCCCATTCTACGTACATAGTCCATGTGAAATACGAAAATAAAATTAAATGGACCAAAATTATGAGTAAATTTTTTTTCTGACGTTTTTACTTAAAATTTAATTCAAAACGTTAATAAATTTAAAATACTTACGTAAATTTTTTGTGTATTTTTTTTCTTCCTTAGCCTTAACGGAACCCTGATTAATCTCACTCGAAATACGGTCGACGGCCAAATAATTACCAACCATATACCATAACAAATATATTAATCTCCAAAAAAAAAGTTGAAATTCCTTACATATTCTGAAAGGTAGGCGAAAATAATCTCAAATGATGCCATATCGGGCTCTGCTCTTCCAAAGATCAGTGGCTCTAGTAGAGGAGTTCACTGACGGATTCTTGCGTTTCAGGTCTGATGAAGTTGCGCGAGCTGACGCGACCTGCAGGCATGGAGGTACACTTGAGGCAAGCGGACCCCAGCTCGTACAAAGCTGTACTCCAGGAGGTCAAGACCAAGGAGATCAGTAACGTCCTGGTGGACACCAAGCCTCAGAACGTACCCCGCTTTCTCAGAGCTGTGAGTATGGCATGACACCCTTTTTATCTACTTGGTGAGAGTTAGGTTAGGCTTGAAAGACCAAAGTGGTTTTGGAGCGACTGACTGAGGAATAATAAGTGGAATTTGTATGGCATATTTTCTAATGAGGTCATGAGCTCTCATTGTAAAAGATAATGAACCAATGCGAAGTGGGCAAATATCTGATACCGTTAGACTAGGCTTTAGGGGATGAGTGGGTGAGGCTAAGATAGAGTAATAATATCTGAGAAGGAGTTGGTCCTTACGATATTCGAGTGGCGGTTCTCCAGATTCTGCCAGCAGGCTAAGTGTCGAACTACTTCTAAAAGTACCCAGTGCTAAGCGTATGCCGCCGTTGTGAATGCTTTCTAGCTTGGAAAGTGTTCTAGGTGAAGCTGAGCCGTAAGCAATGCAACCGTTGTCCAATTTAGACCGTATCAAGCTCCTATAAAGGAGAAGCATGCATGAGCGATCAGCGCCTCATGATGTAATTGAGATCATCTTCAATGTGGTATATTGGAGGGCTTAAGGTATTTCGCTTTAAGTTTCTTAAGGTGTGCAGCCCAGTTAAGGTGAGAATCTAAGGTAAGACCTAGGAATGTGGTTGTATCCTTGTACATTATTTCCCTGTTACTAATGAAGAGGAGGGGGGGGGGTTCATTGTTTTTCTTCGTGAAAAGGTTACGGCAACTGTTTTGGTATTAGAAATTGTATATCCGTGTTTCATAAGGAACTGCGATATATTGTCGAGGGTGGACTGCAGATAAGTAGTGATATCCTCTAGATTTCGTCCTGAATGACCAGGTCATCTGCCAGCTACATACCACTAACAGGGTAAGCGATTTTGTCTAAAACACTATCCAAGGCATTGTGAAAATATCGGGACTGACCACCGATCCTTGAGGGACTCTGTTCTCTTACCATAAATAAATCTCTAATATTATGTTCATTTAAGCCAAGTTATTCTACATTAAGGAGATAAAAAGCAGGTATAGCCCGGAAAATCTAAATTAAAGAATGAGATATTATTTATTATTTTAGTTAATAATAATTTATATATTATATAAAATTTATTAAATATATAATAATATTGAAATAAATAAAAAATCCATTAATTTAGGTTGTTATAGTGGGCGAAATAATCCTGATTCCTGTATTTTATTAACTGATTTATAGTGGACATATTAGGGGATGTTTATAGGGCGTAATAACCTAGAAGTTGATTGCCCTACAATCTACTACTACTACTACTAATACCCTACTCAACATGGATTTATAGTGGACATATTAGGGGATGTTTATAGGGCGTAATAACCTAGAAGTTGATTGCCCTACAATCTACTACTACTACTACTATAAGAATATTTATTATAGTTATAAATTGCAATTATTTTTAAAAATGAGTATTAAGAAAGTTATTGGTGTATTTCAATAAGTAAATCTTTTGAAACAAAAAAAGAACTCATAAGTGATATCTTGATAAAATCCTTCTGGAATTAAATGTTATCATTTTTAATAATTTACGAGGTATTGTTTCTGACTATCATTGATTATGGCAAAGCGTTTTTTTTTTTGTAACAGAAACGTGATTATAGAAACCAAATTCGTTACTTCTGCTCTTGCGGAATGTTGAAAAGAGAATCTCCAAAAATCTATTGGGGAATATACGAATACTAACTATATAAACCTTTTTTTTGTGTTGTATAATCCCAAGTAAATTTTAACAATTACATTTTTAGTGCAAGGGAACAGAATAAAAAATCTAACCTGGATCTCCTGCTATCCGGGCCGGTGCATTTTCCACTTGGGCTACCGGGACAAGTCTGATAAGTTATTAAATTCCCCGCACTATTGTCGAGAGTTTAACCTCCGTGGCAGACGAATATATCGTCTTTTGCTCAGAGGAGCTGACATTGTCAAGCTGTTTAAATGACTCACGTTATTTACGTTTTAATTTTAATTATATAAATATTATTTTTTTATGGCATTTAATCCCACGTAAATTTTACTGATTTCTAGAGCAAGGAAACAGATCCACGTTCGAGTCCTGGCTGGGACAGATTTTAGATTTTTTATTCTGTTCCCTTGCACTAGAAATTAGTATACTAACTAAGTTCGACACATGTTTCCGACAAAATTACAAATTATTATATAAATGTATAGGGGTAATTAGGGGGCGTTTGATATTTCCGATGGAGAAGAAGTGACGTCACGACAGAAGGGTGAGTGGTGAGTGTTGGGGGAAGACGTATGTCCACCGTGGATTGACAGATCTCAGGCCATCTCCCAGCTGTCACCATCCATCTCCCACCCCCACTGCCCGGTCAGGGCTGTCTCTGCTGTGTGGCCGTCAGTCAGGGGTATGTCCTCGCACCCACATTTCAGCTGGAGGCAAACTTCCCCCTCTCCGCTCCAATTGCATTTGAATTGCTGATAGCCAGAGAGCCATTACTGTTAAACTTGTTACGTTTAAAGAAATGTTACGAATTGGAACGTATTTTTTTTTTCAAAAGATACTACTTCAAACGACCTAAAAAATGAAATCGCACTACGCCCTTCCTCCCTCCGCAACAACATAAAATTAACTGGCTCTCTGGAAGAGAACATTACATGGACATACGTTCCAGAACTCTGGGGTGATACAAAGCCTTCCAGCATACATACAAAATCCTAAAAATATTTGAAAATGCTCCTTATTATATGTGTCAAACTTATTTTATTTTATCATTTGATTAGTTCGGTTATGTTAAAAGTAGGTCGAGGTGGGGATAAGAACATAATTAAATAAAATTAATACCCTGTAAAATTTTTAAAAAAATGCAGATTAGAATAGTATAAAATAGGTATAAAACATGATTTAACAAAATTAATACCCTGTAAAATTTTTAATAAAGACGCAGATTAGAATTGTATAAAATAGGTATAAAACATGATTTAATAAAATTAATACCCTGTAAAATTAAAAAAAAAAATGCAGATTAGAATAGTATAAAATAGGTTTAAAACATGATTTCATAAAATTAATACCCTGTAAAATTTTTAATAAAGATGCAGATTAGAATAGTATAAAATAGTTATAAAACATGATTTCATAAAATTAATACCCTGTAAAATTTTTAATAAAGATGCANGTAAAATTTCGCGCGCTGTGGTACCACCTTGCTGCATATATTTCAATTTTACGTCAGTGCCTTCTAGAACTACTCTCGTTAACTTTTAAATTAAAATAATTTCATATAATAACTGCATGTTACCTCCACGCATTAATTATATATCTTACTCGAAATATTTCAACTCTTATGTTACAAGGACCTTAAAAAAAAAAAAAAAAAAAAAAGTTGAGATTCAAATAATATGGATTCAACTTTTATTTTAATCATTCAATTTTAATTTTTAACAAAGATGCAGAATAGGATAGTATAAACTAGGCATAAAACATGATTTTATAAAATTAAAAGTGTGTAAAATTTTTAACAAAGATGCAGAATAGGATAGTATAAACTAGGCATAAAACATGATTTTATAAAATCAAAACTCTGTTAAGTTTTAAACAAAGATTGAGATTAGAACAGTGCAAAATAGGTATAAAAACATGATTTTATAAAATTGATAATCTGTAAAATTTAAATAAAGATGCATGTAAAGAACAATATTGAAGAATGTAATATTTTAGGTAATGAATGAGCTCTCTTATTTCAAAGATTTTTTAGCCAAATTTAGTGTTAAGGGTTTTTAAAGTAAATGATGAATTTGTTTGACAATCTTTGTATCTTTGGTTGAAATCAAATGAGGAATGGATGTGTAAAATGGAATAACTTGAAGCTGTTATGCATTTGTTTTCCTAGAAAATCATCTTTGATGTAACCCATTATGCAATCAGATAATTAAATAAAAAAAGAGCTCACCCATTAAGAGTTTAAAAAGTAAGCTAAATAATGAAATATGATGTTCTGTCAAGTCGACTAATTAAAAACCCCTTAAACTTTCAAACTCGTACATTTTTCCTATATTTAAATTGCATTGCAAAATAGTTATAAATTTATTCAAACTGTCTGAAAACAGTTTATTGAGGGCAAAAATAACTATGACAAAATAATTATATGACTGAATGATGAATAGTTCTCATTCAATTTTTTATATCCAACTTATTTTTTGTTAAATTTTAAAAAACTAAGCAGTAGCAGGTCTTTGAATTTGCTAAATCTCAAATAATGTATCGTTTGAAAAAACAAAATAAATAAAAAAAATATATTTCCTTCAATATTGTAGTACAATCAATTTAAGCATTAATTTTATAATTATGTTGAACAGGCTTTGAAGCAGAAAAAAAAAAAGGTAAAATAAAACCTCCTTTTTTAATTCTCAAATACTCTCACTCATAGATGTTTTATGAAAATTAGGTAACGTCATTGTGCCATCTTAACTGAAAGCGATAGTGATTCAAGAAATTGATCTTAAAATTTAAAAAAAAAAAAAAAAAAAAATGAAAATTTAT
>KZ807670.1:260402-278321 GCA_000696205.2 Oncopeltus fasciatus | reverse complement strand
AAAAAAAAAAAAAAAAAAAAAAAAAAAAAAAAAAAAAAAAAAAAAAAAAAAAATGCCCATCTAAAACTTAAAGTCAATTTTCTTTAATGAAGCACGCTTACGAATAGTTATTATGTATTATAAATATATATCTATGGAAGCGAAGATGGTTGAAGACAACAAGCAAAGTTTAAATATTTGTATTACTTTAATTAACAAGGTATACATTGTTAAACTTTAATTCTTAAAGGTATAAGTACACATGTTTGTGAGTGTGCGCACATGAAAGTAAATACATATATTTATGTACATATAATATTAGGAATATAATTATCGACTAAGAAAAATTATAAGGACTAAAATTTCTTTTAGTAGGAACCATTAATGTTTAGACAAGCGTGAGAAAATGTTTTCCAACTTATGTGTTTAAAATCAAAGCTTCTTATATTTAAGTACTCTAAAAGTTTGAAATGGAAAGTTCAATTTAAGGCAGATGTGAACGAATGGTAAATATCTCTGAAGCAAGGGGAGTACATGTCTTCGTTACCATATTCGCCAATAGCCAGCCTACCTTTTTTCTTCATGTCCTTAGAACCATTTTCCTCCAATAAGTTTATAACTCTTGCTTTATTACTGATTTTTCCTGCAAAAAATAGTCTGATTTCTGATTTGAAAAAGTTTTCTAATAATTCAAAGAGTTCATGATGCTCGAGAGGCATTTTAGAAAATTAAATAGCAGCTTTATTCCAAAGTATTTTGTCAGCAGTGCTTCCAGACTTCAATCTGATTGATTAAAAACCATAAAAAGTCTATGATTTTTATTTTAGAAGGTGCAAAAACCAATTATTTACACTTTCAGAATGAACTTTTTTTTTTTTTTAAGAAGAAATAGACTGAGGGCTTTTAGTATCAAATCTCTTATTCTCAAAGCACACATCACAAGTTAGTAAACTCCCTGAAGAGAAACTTCTACGGACTCAAGGGGACTCTTAAAAGAGTTGTACGTTTTTATAATGCGAATATTCATTCACAAAAGGCTCAGTCTGTAAAAGAAAAAAATAATTTCTTAATTAATACTTTAATTACAAAAAAACTTATTTTCTTTATTAAAACCATCTTAGCTCTCGAAGATTTGCAATGGATCTCAGTTGTTATTTATTTGTAATACTAAATCGAAATGTAATATTTATTTTTATTTTCAGGTAATCAAACTACAGATGAATGACTACAAGTACCACTATTTATTCACAACATTTGTGAGTATATGCTTGTCTCAAGTATTATTATTTAATTTTAATCGGCTAATTTTAACTTTTTAATTTTTTAAAATATTTGTATAGTGGTATGATGTGTTTATATATATTTTATAAACTCTATATAGTTTATAAATTTAAATTATATGAATTTTTTGTTAACTATTTACTTTTGTAAAATTTCGCGCGCTGTGGTACCACCTTGCTGCATATATTTCAATTTTACGTCAGTGCCTTCTAGAACTACTCTCGTTAACTTTTAAATTAAAATAATTTCATATAATAACTGCATGTTACCTCCACGCATTAATTATATATCTTACTCGAAATATTTCAACTCTTATGTTACAAGGACCTTAAAAAAAAAAAAAAAAAAAAAGTTGAGATTCAAATAATATGGATTCAACTTTTATTTTAATCATTCAATTTTATTCATAACATAGGCATACATAAATTTGGTTTTAATATAATTGAAACTAAACAACACTTTCACTTCCAGAATATCTGTTTGCAAGTATTTTTTATTAAAACTAATAAATTAAGGTTTTTTATAGTTAATATTGTTAAATTATATGTTTATGATAGTAATAATTGACAAATATTTCTATAAATAACTAAACGAGATTTTAAAAATTAAACTATATCCCCACATTATTAAAATAGATATTATAACGACGACCAAAATACTGGTGATCAGACTGAAAAAAAAACCAATTGCTTGATTAAACACAATTAATAAATAGAAGATAAAGTGCCAAGTAAAACTTAGTCTTAATTAGCTATTTGAATATATTGAAACTTCTGCCCTCTAAAATTATTTAGTGACATTTCATGGTTTATATTACATTGTATATAAATTGTCAAACATTATTTATTATTTAATCTATGATTACTTATAGATATAAAAAACATACTAAATTATTTTTGAGTATACAAGTATCATTTCTATCATAATATTTAATTTTATTTAAACAATATAATAATTTGTTTATGATTATCTATCTAATGGTAAATGTTCCTTCTCAAAAATAATTTAATTCATACAATTTGTATCTTATACAAGTAGGAAAGAGTAAAATCAAATTTCAATTTCGTCTGCTTGTAATATCAATATAATAGGGAGGCATACATTTAGATATTACATAATGTTATGCATATAAATGTTGTAGTATAATTAAGAAGTAAAAATAGCAACGAATACATCATTACTGGAAATAGTAATTTATTTATTCGATTGTTTATTATTATATAACAAAAAACTTGTAATGTCTAAAAAAAATTATTCCTTTACTGTAATATGGTAAGATAAATAAAGAAACAGTGAATTAATAAATTTTTAAAAAACGAAATAACAAATAAAAAATTCAATACTTTATGTGATACATCAGTTGCATTGATTTGAACAAAATATAAATTTTAAAATTTAGAAATCGTACAGGTGAAGAAATAAAAGAAAATAAATTTCTCATTTAACTTATATTTACTGCAAAGTGAATGTTCGGAAATTAAGAACAGATTTTTAGTAGATAAAATTATTATTACATGGATTATTAAAGTTAGCATTACATGAATTTCGATAAGTTAATCGTATCTTAATCACGAAATGACTGGAATTTAAATTCAAATAAAATTTAATCGCATGATAAGTGAATTTAATAAAATCCCCTTCAAAACATCAAAGTTGAATGACAAGTAAAATTGTTTATCATTACATCGAGTTATCGTAATTACAAAATATCAAAATCGACTTCATCATGTGCACATTGCAGAATATCCTGGCCTCTATTCAAAACTTGGCCGCAAATTACGAAACAGCAGAGGAAATGTAATCAAAAATATATTAAATGTTAAACAATTGCTCTTTTGAAAACACCAATATAAACGCAAGCTTTGCGAAAATTTGATGTATTCAATATTAATATATTGTGATAAATTTTAATAAAGTAATAAAGTATATAGGAAGAATATGAAGCTCAAGTTATTTATTTGTAATGAGAGGAAAACCAATTTTTTTTTGGATCAGTTTCGCCAATTATACCAAGTAGCCTTTGTACCATGGCTCAAGTCCATATGGTTAAACATTGCAGAGCATAAGGTAGCCTATATTTAATTTTAATACATTAATATTGCACTAAGAGAAGAAGCATCTATCCATTACTATAATAGGTTTACTCTATTACCCTAAAATTGAATAATTTATATAAACTTTAATTTCAAAACTTATATGCAAATATCAAGTTTGCAATTATAAATAATTTTAATTAAAAGAAAGATATCTTTAGAAATATGCATTTGACACTAAAATTATGTTAGAACATAATAATTGCTATGATTAATTAATATTGATATAGGAAAATACAATACTTTCTTAAAACAATGTTAGTTGTAATGGCGAATATGATATGATTTCTCCTTTATTTTCTACCAGTTTCTTTGCTACGTCGCTCTATTATATATAAAGCAAGAATTTCCACATACATCGAAAAAGGATTATTTCAGAATGTAAGTAGTTGTCTATTCCTTCTGCAAGTCTTCTTGTCGGACTAGTCATCCTCAGTGTCTTTAACATTTCACTTCTTTGTCCCTTTCGACATTAAAAATTAAGTTAGTCATATACTCTTACCACTCAAATCACTCAGTTTAATAAAACATGTGTGTATGACTATTATTTTTCAAGGATTTCTCTCAAAATAGTAGGCAATAAAATATTTAAAGCTGCTTGAAGATTAATTCGCTTGTTATCAGATTATCTCATTTAAAAAAAAAAAAATTTATAGGGTTGTTACATTCTGTAAGTAAATATACATTTTGTAATTGCTAACAATGTTGTTCAATGGCTGTGAGTGGCGTTGAGGGAGGGAACGGCCATTGTCACAACTCCGAACCACTTTTTTTTTTTCTTTTTTTTTTAAAGTAGAATAATTGTTTCATATACATTTATTATTTCGATTCCATTTTATATTTAAGGAGAGCTTTAAGAATGATTTGATGAAAGATCATTCTCATATTTTTCAATATATTACCTATACCTCTCTTCGTGTCTCTTTATCCTGTGTCTCTGCATCCTGCCAGGACATGGAGACTTTCGACCTGGAGGACTTCAAGTACCACTTCGTCAACATGACTGCCTTCAGACTGGTGGACCTGGAAGATCTCGGCGTAAGGGAACTCCTCAGAGACATGGACCGATTCCAACCCCATCTCAGGACTTACAATCGCACCAGGACTATAGAGGTACAACACAAATAGCTGATGTTCAAATTCTTACCATTAATTATTACTTGGTATTATAAATTATTAAACATTTCACCCTAAGTGAAATTTACCTAAGTATTTAGTTTTTGTTGTACACCTGGAATAATAACACATGCTTCAATTGAATAACACAATCATGCTAGAACAAATTTTTTTTTCTGTGTTAGCCTCTCTTTCAACCACTTAGGGTCATTTGAGGGAAGGGCTATCTACAGGTTGCCACCCCATTTTAAACACCCTTGGCTCAGGACAAGCTTCTATTTCTAAATAAACGATTGACCTGGGCGGGATTTGAACCCGTGGCGTCAGAATTTCGAGACCCGTACGGATCCCCTGAGCTAGCCTGGCGCCCCCTAGTAAATCTTTAATCTTGCCTAAATAGTTTTAGAGTAATACCGAAGGTCATGTTGCTCGACACAATGTGAATTGAAGTTGGCAAGCCAGTATATCTGTTATGTCTTGTCGGTAAAGCATGCACCAGCTCCTTAAAATATAGCTCCCTGGTACAATCAGATCTTATATGTTTATGATAGTAATAATTGACAAATATTTCTATAAATAACTAAACGAGATTTTAAAAATTAAACTATATCCCCACATTATTAAAATAGATATTATAACGACGACCAAAATACTGGTGATCAGACTGAAAAAAAAACCAATTGCTTGATTAAACACAATTAATAAATAGAAGATAAAGTGCCAAGTAAAACTTAGTCTTAATTAGCTATTTGAATATATTGAAACTTCTGCCCTCTAAAATTATTTAGTGACATTTCATGGTTTATATTACATTGTATATAAATTGTCAAACATTATTTATTATTTAATCTATGATTACTTATAGATATAAAAAACATACTAAATTATTTTTGAGTATACAAGTATCATTTCTATCATAATATTTAATTTTATTTAAACAATATAATAATTTGTTTATGATTATCTATCTAATGGTAAATGTTCCTTCTCAAAAATAATTTAATTCATACAATTTGTATCTTATACAAGTAGGAAAGAGTAAAATCAAATTTCAATTTCGTCTGCTTGTAATATCAATATAATAGGGAGGCATACATTTAGATATTACATAATGTTATGCATATAAATGTTGTAGTATAATTAAGAAGTAAAAATAGCAACGAATACATCATTACTGGAAATAGTAATTTATTTATTCGATTGTTTATTATTATATAACAAAAAACTTGTAATGTCTAAAAAAAATTATTCCTTTACTGTAATATGGTAAGATAAATAAAGAAACAGTGAATTAATAAATTTTTAAAAAACGAAATAACAAATAAAAAATTCAATACTTTATGTGATACATCAGTTGCATTGATTTGAACAAAATATAAATTTTAAAATTTAGAAATCGTACAGGTGAAGAAATAAAAGAAAATAAATTTCTCATTTAACTTATATTTACTGCAAAGTGAATGTTCGGAAATTAAGAACAGATTTTTAGTAGATAAAATTATTATTACATGGATTATTAAAGTTAGCATTACATGAATTTCGATAAGTTAATCGTATCTTAATCACGAAATGACTGGAATTTAAATTCAAATAAAATTTAATCGCATGATAAGTGAATTTAATAAAATCCCCTTCAAAACATCAAAGTTGAATGACAAGTAAAATTGTTTATCATTACATCGAGTTATCGTAATTACAAAATATCAAAATCGACTTCATCATGTGCACATTGCAGAATATCCTGGCCTCTATTCAAAACTTGGCCGCAAATTACGAAACAGCAGAGGAAATGTAATCAAAAATATATTAAATGTTAAACAATTGCTCTTTTGAAAACACCAATATAAACGCAAGCTTTGCGAAAATTTGATGTATTCAATATTAATATATTGTGATAAATTTTAATAAAGTAATAAAGTATATAGGAAGAATATGAAGCTCAAGTTATTTATTTGTAATGAGAGGAAAACCAATTTTTTTTTGGATCAGTTTCGCCAATTATACCAAGTAGCCTTTGTACCATGGCTCAAGTCCATATGGTTAAACATTGCAGAGCATAAGGTAGCCTATATTTAATTTTAATACATTAATATTGCACTAAGAGAAGAAGCATCTATCCATTACTATAATAGGTTTACTCTATTACCCTAAAATTGAATAATTTATATAAACTTTAATTTCAAAACTTATATGCAAATATCAAGTTTGCAATTATAAATAATTTTAATTAAAAGAAAGATATCTTTAGAAATATGCATTTGACACTAAAATTATGTTAGAACATAATAATTGCTATGATTAATTAATATTGATATAGGAAAATACAATACTTTCTTAAAACAATGTTAGTTGTAATGGCGAATATGATATGATTTCTCCTTTATTTTCTACCAGTTTCTTTGCTACGTCGCTCTATTATATATAAAGCAAGAATTTCCACATACATCGAAAAAGGATTATTTCAGAATGTAAGTAGTTGTCTATTCCTTCTGCAAGTCTTCTTGTCGGACTAGTCATCCTCAGTGTCTTTAACATTTCACTTCTTTGTCCCTTTCGACATTAAAAATTAAGTTAGTCATATACTCTTACCACTCAAATCACTCAGTTTAATAAAACATGTGTGTATGACTATTATTTTTCAAGGATTTCTCTCAAAATAGTAGGCAATAAAATATTTAAAGCTGCTTGAAGATTAATTCGCTTGTTATCAGATTATCTCATTTAAAAAAAAAAAAATTTATAGGGTTGTTACATTCTGTAAGTAAATATACATTTTGTAATTGCTAACAATGTTGTTCAATGGCTGTGAGTGGCGTTGAGGGAGGGAACGGCCATTGTCACAACTCCGAACCACTTTTTTTTTTTCTTTTTTTTTTAAAGTAGAATAATTGTTTCATATACATTTATTATTTCGATTCCATTTTATATTTAAGGAGAGCTTTAAGAATGATTTGATGAAAGATCATTCTCATATTTTTCAATATATTACCTATACCTCTCTTCGTGTCTCTTTATCCTGTGTCTCTGCATCCTGCCAGGACATGGAGACTTTCGACCTGGAGGACTTCAAGTACCACTTCGTCAACATGACTGCCTTCAGACTGGTGGACCTGGAAGATCTCGGCGTAAGGGAACTCCTCAGAGACATGGACCGATTCCAACCCCATCTCAGGACTTACAATCGCACCAGGACTATAGAGGTACAACACAAATAGCTGATGTTCAAATTCTTACCATTAATTATTACTTGGTATTATAAATTATTAAACATTTCACCCTAAGTGAAATTTACCTAAGTATTTAGTTTTTGTTGTACACCTGGAATAATAACACATGCTTCAATTGAATAACACAATCATGCTAGAACAAATTTTTTTTTCTGTGTTAGCCTCTCTTTCAACCACTTAGGGTCATTTGAGGGAAGGGCTATCTACAGGTTGCCACCCCATTTTAAACACCCTTGGCTCAGGACAAGCTTCTATTTCTAAATAAACGATTGACCTGGGCGGGATTTGAACCCGTGGCGTCAGAATTTCGAGACCCGTACGGATCCCCTGAGCTAGCCTGGCGCCCCCTAGTAAATCTTTAATCTTGCCTAAATAGTTTTAGAGTAATACCGAAGGTCATGTTGCTCGACACAATGTGAATTGAAGTTGGCAAGCCAGTATATCTGTTATGTCTTGTCGGTAAAGCATGCACCAGCTCCTTAAAATATAGCTCCCTGGTACAATCAGTTCATGATAGTTCAATTATGTTAAAAACACTATAATGATAATTTCTAGTAAGTATAAATTTCAATAGGCGTCCATGTAACAGTAATTTTTATATTTGGACAAACAAATCCCAAAGGAAAGATAAATGTTTTGGATTTATCAATTTTGATAATCTTTAAAACAACAAATTTTTTTTTTTTAGTGCAGGGGAACAGAATAAAAAATCTAACTGTCCCAGCCAGGACTCCAACCTAGATCTCCTGCTATCCGGGCCGGTGCGTTTTCCATTTATGCTACAGAGACAAGTCTGTTAAGTTGTTAAATTCCCCGCACTAGTGTCGAGAGTCTAACCTCCGAGGCAGACGAATATATCATCGTATGCTCGGAGGAGCTGATAGACTCTCCACAATAATAAATGAATAATTTAATATAATTTAATAACTTATCAATTACTTGTCTCTGTAGCATAAATGAAAAAATCACCGGCCCGGATAGCAGGAGATCCACGTTCGAGTTCTGGCTGGGACGAATAGATTTTTTATTTCGTTCTCTTGCACTCAAAATTGTTTAAAAAAACGTGGGATTAAATACCACAAAAATTTTTTAAAACTTTTGGGTTTCATACAATTTGTTTATAACTGGTATATTTTATGAAATAATAAAAAATTAAAAGCAACTAATATTATTATACCTTGTTCTTAGTAATTTTGGCTCTCAATGAAATCATTATACATATCTCTTTCGAGTTCATTGGCCACAATATCAGGGACACTGATTGGGTTCCTTGGAAAGACTGACTCACGAAAAAAACGGCACTTATTCAGAGTCTATATATTTTATATACTACTCTATACTATACGTATACTATGCTGTTCTCCAAATCCATTAAAGTCGCTCGAGAACACTTCAATTTGTTCATCACCCGCGTAACTAAGCGAATTACCCATTCATTTAAGATTAAGAAAGCCTAAGATTAATATAAAATAATTTGTATTTGATTATTTGAAGGGAGAAGACAAAACTAAAGTTGCTAAGGCTGACTCCAGACTGATCCAGAGGGTAAATTTGTAGGGAAAGTTTAAAGAAAAAATCGGTAAAGAGTAAAGAAGGTAGTTAAGTTAAATTTATAAATTTACCCCATTAAATATGTTTCCCCTAAAAATGTTGCAGAACATTAACCTTAAAAGAAAAAGATTGACCTTAAATAATCAATACGTAATATATTCAAAAAATATTCGTTATAACATCAGTTATAATGATAAAATTAATAACGATTATTCTATTTCGTCTTTCTATTTAGTTGCCTCAATGCTAAAACTATTTTTAATGACAATGAGCATACCTAAAAACGAAAGTTATGTTTGATATAAGAATTGGAATTTTTTTTTTTATTAAGTTATTATTTATTACTGGCTGGGCTATATTTTTACTCAGTTTTAAGTAATATTGCCTAATTTTTTAAAATTTGAAGTGTATGTTTATGATAATTTTGCCNTATATATATATACGTTATTTTTTAACTGACTATATAAATAGACTTCCTCAATTAAAAATCTGAATGAAACTGGCTTTATTGTTCATAGGGAATTCACTAAGAAGGTTAGAGATGAAAGATTTAATTTAATGCAAATTAAGTGACAAGTTCTCCAAGTCTTGAGTAATGTTAGAACACAGATAGTTTATGATCAATCACATGCATATCAATGGAATTATGTATGGCTGGTATCAAGGTGTGGGGCTAGTTCCAATACAAGACAAGATGGTGTTAACAATACGGTTTTATCATTAATAAATAAAGAATTTTAAAGAAAAGTCGTTTTATAGCTGCTATTTTAATTTAATATTTTACAGGATTAAAACTGTAATGAACTGTATTTAATGAAAATGTTTAAAGAAGCGTGGAAAAAAAAGGAATCTCTATGAAATTAGCTAATAAAGAATGTTAATATCGGATTCAGATATTAAAAAAACTTTAAACCACTGTTTAGTGTTCGGCTGGGTTATTTAAAAGGAATTAATAATTATGCACTACAATAAAAGAACAGTTTTAAGTTTAACAGTACAAAATTTACAGTTTTTTTTTTTTTTAAGTTAGACTCCGCATTCAATGAACAAGGATTCTATAAGATTATTTAGTTGATCTAGTTTCTTACCAGAGGCATGTTTAAGACCCCTCTCGGACGTCATGATATCTCAATTTTAAAGTTTGGCGAATCTTCGATCTTTTTAATTTTTTTTTTTTTTTTTTTTGCCATGTCAACCACTTCGGCCATTAATGCCATTTATGTGGGGTATCAATTGGGATGCAGCCATGAAGGAGTGACACAAACGGAGAGCCAAGCCCCAGCACGAGGCAACCAGCGACGCCGAATTAATTAATTAAATTCTTTTTAAATTTACATTAGCTTTAATTTGATAAACATACAAGTAAAAATGAAGTAGGATTAGAAATAGTCAATGGTCCTTGAAGTCCAACCATCCCCATAAACTCTGTTCTCCTGGAGATGCCCAATCACAATTAGGGTGGGTGCCGGCAGAGGACGAGGGCGAGATAACGCGGGTAGGCTTTCTGGCGGGTTAACAAGGCAGGGCTGGATTTCTCTGTGGGAAGCCCTCTAACCATGGGCAAATCCAGCGAATGTTATACAGGACGTCAGCTCCCTCGTCGATAACAGCTGGGATTTCTGACTGACGGCTTTTGTGGTGGTCAGCTGTGTGAGGGTTGACAAACTGTGTCTCCCCCCACCCCGCCAGCCACACTCCGCTCCACCTATCAAATCGCTTTTCAAATTCACTCGTATTTCATATATAACTGATAAATTGAAGAATTATCACTTGTGAATTCGGGAAAAAATAACAGATGTTCGAACCTTTATAAAGTATTATCAGAAATATTTAGTCTAATAAAATAAAATAATTAGATTCATTTTATTACCTAAGGTTTGAGTATTTTTTTTAATGGCATGTCAACCTTTGGTCATAAACGCCAGGGAGATATTATCAGAAGCGGGAAGATATCTTAAAGAAGAAGAATTTCTTAGCAATATGTTCTGGTGGGGTGTATTGTGTTGATAATGGGAATAGTTATTATGTGGATGTAGATAGTAATATCTTTCTACTATGAAACTATAAAATTTATAAGAATGAAAAAATTGAAAGAGAATGGAAAAGAAGCATACTGAAAATGCATCTAGATAAGATTTAATAGCCTGTTCTCTATCAGAAAGTTCATTACAGAGTCGATGACTTTATCGCCATCCAATAGAATTTCGTCTAGAGTCCCATTTAAGTTATATTTTTTCCTTGTTTCTTTATATTTTAGGCACTCTGTAAATATATGTTTGATGGTAAGAAATTGTCCACAGATCTCACAAATGGGTGGGTTATCCTTTGCCATTATATAGCCATGAGTAAGTCTTGTGTGTCCTATTCTTAGTCTGGCTAATACCACTTCTCTTTACTCTCATATTAAGAAGTTGTCCACAGACCTCACAAATGGGTGGGTTATCCTTTGCCATTATATAGCCATGAGTAAGTCTTGTGTGTCCTATTCTTAGTCTGGCTAATACCACTTCTCTCTTACGGTCAGTTGACATGGAACTGGACCATACCCTCAGAGTAAATTTTATCTCGCGTAACTTGTTGTCTCTGGTCGACCACCATATATTTTCTCACTTATCAAGTACTATTTTTTTAACTAGCGCTTTTACATCATTCAAGGTAACTTTTGAGTACATCCCACCATCTTTCATCGCTTTCTTTGTTAGTACGTCCGCATTTTCGTTGCCTGAAATTCCGCGGTGACTAGGTATACGTAGATTTAAGCGACACTTTGCTACCTTGTTGAAGGGATCTATTGCAATTAGAGTGTCTATTGTGAGATGTTGGTTGTTCAAAGGGCTATGTAAAGCTAAAAGAGCAAATAAGAGTCGGTAAGTACAGAAAGGTTTTTTGATAATGGCAATTCAACATTTAAGGCTTTGTTTATTGCAAGTGATTCTGCGGTGAAAATGCTTGACATCTGCGGCAAAGAGAACATAAAGGGTCTGCCATCTATTAAGACAGCTGATCCATCGCCTTCAGAGTTTTTTAAGCCGTCCGTATAAATGCTTATGGAAGATTTTTTATCTGGGACAAGCTTCTTAGTAATTCTAGTTATTCTGAAATGTGATGGGGATGGTATCTTTTTTTATGTACTTAACGAGAGTTAGGTTAATATGTACAGGCTTGAGAGACCAAGGTGGTTTTGATTTGGAGACTGACTGAGGAATAATCTGTGAAATTTGTATGGCATATTTTCTAATGAGGTCATGAGCTCTTCTTGTAAAAGATAATGAACCAATGCGAAGTGGGCAAATTTCTGATACCGTTAGACTTGGCTTTAGTGGATAAGTGGGTGAGGCTAAGATAGAGCAATATCTGAGAAGGAGTTGGTCCTTACGATATTCGAGTGGCGGTTCTCCAGATTCTGCCAGCAGGCTAAGTGTCGAACTACTTCTAAAAGCACCCAGTGCTAAGCGTATGCCGCCGTTGTGAATGCCTTCTAGCATGGAATGAGATCTAGGTGAAGCAGAGCCGTAAGCAATGCAACCTTAGTAGAATTTAGACCGTATCAAGCTCCTGTAAAGGAGAAGCATGCATGAGCGATCAGCGCCTCATGATGTAATTGAGATCATCTTCAATGTGGTATATTGGAGGGCTTAAGGCATTTCGCTTTATGTGTGCAGCCCAGTTAAGGTGAGAATCTGAGGTAAGACCTAGGAATGTGGTTGTATCCTTGTACATTATTTCCCTGTTACTAATGAAGAGGGGGGGGGGTTCATTGTCTTTCTTCGTGAAAAGGTTACGGCAACTGTTTTCGTGTTAGAAATTGTAAATCCGTGTTTCATAAGGAACTGTGATATATTGTCGAGACTGCAAAGAAGTAGAAATATTCTCTAGATATCGCCCTGAATGACCAGGTCATTTGCCAGTTACATACCACTAACAGGATAAGCGATTTTGTCTAAAACACTATCCAAAGCCATTGTGAAGATATCGGGACTGAACACCGATCCTTGGAGAACTCCGTTCTCTTGAATAAATTCTCTAGACAGGCTGTTACCAATTTTGATTTTGAAGGACCTGTGGGTGAGAAATTTTTTTAAAAACTCAAGAATATTTCCCTGAATTCCCATTAATGCATACTTTTTTAAGGATGAGCCATATACAATCAAATGCGTTCTTCATATGTCTATGAATACTGCGACTACTTTTTTTTTCTTGTTAAAGGCTTCAAAGATTTCTGATTCAAGTCGAATAAGGTTGTCGCGTGTGCTTTATACTTTTTCTAATTTTTTGAATTCTTGCAATTTATAGGAATCATGAAATTAAAATTTCTAGTCAGCTTCTTATCAAATTTCCTGTCAAAAATCATGCTTTCATGCTTTTTATCTTGGTAACAACGAGTAATTTTTAGAGTAATTTAGAGATCTACACTAATCACACTTGAGAGAAGCTAAATATATTTAGTCCAATTATTAAACATTTCACCCTAAGTGAAATTTACCTAAGTATTTAGTTTTTGTTGTACACCTGGAATAATAACACATGCTTCAATTGAATAACACAATCATGCTAGAACAAATTTTTTTTTCTGTGTTAGCCTCTCTTTCAACCACTTAGGGTCATTTGAGGGAAGGGCTATCTACAGGTTGCCACCCCATTTTAAACACCCTTGGCTCAGGACAAGCTTCTATTTCTAAATAAACGATTGACCTGGGCGGGATTTGAACCCGTGGCGTCAGAATTTCGAGACCCGTACGGATCCCCTGAGCTAGCCTGGCGCCCCCTAGTAAATCTTTAATCTTGCCTAAATAGTTTTAGAGTAATACCGAAGGTCATGTTGCTCGACACAATGTGAATTGAAGTTGGCAAGCCAGTATATCTGTTATGTCTTGTCGGTAAAGCATGCACCAGCTCCTTAAAATATAGCTCCCTGGTACAATCAGTTCATGATAGTTCAATTATGTTAAAAACACTATAATGATAATTTCTAGTAAGTATAAATTTCAATAGGCGTCCATGTAACAGTAATTTTTATATTTGGACAAACAAATCCCAAAGGAAAGATAAATGTTTTGGATTTATCAATTTTGATAATCTTTAAAACAACAAATTTTTTTTTTTTAGTGCAGGGGAACAGAATAAAAAATCTAACTGTCCCAGCCAGGACTCCAACCTAGATCTCCTGCTATCCGGGCCGGTGCGTTTTCCATTTATGCTACAGAGACAAGTCTGTTAAGTTGTTAAATTCCCCGCACTAGTGTCGAGAGTCTAACCTCCGAGGCAGACGAATATATCATCGTATGCTCGGAGGAGCTGATAGACTCTCCACAATAATAAATGAATAATTTAATATAATTTAATAACTTATCAATTACTTGTCTCTGTAGCATAAATGAAAAAATCACCGGCCCGGATAGCAGGAGATCCACGTTCGAGTTCTGGCTGGGACGAATAGATTTTTTATTTCGTTCTCTTGCACTCAAAATTGTTTAAAAAAACGTGGGATTAAATACCACAAAAATTTTTTAAAACTTTTGGGTTTCATACAATTTGTTTATAACTGGTATATTTTATGAAATAATAAAAAATTAAAAGCAACTAATATTATTATACCTTGTTCTTAGTAATTTTGGCTCTCAATGAAATCATTATACATATCTCTTTCGAGTTCATTGGCCACAATATCAGGGACACTGATTGGGTTCCTTGGAAAGACTGACTCACGAAAAAAACGGCACTTATTCAGAGTCTATATATTTTATATACTACTCTNCTCATTCTCTATTCAGCCCTGAAGAAGCCATCACAGGATGTGCGAAAGCTCGGCAACCATCAAAAACTTTACACGGTCCAACCCGGAAAAAACTTTACATACATTACCAAGATTGTTTATTGATCATAGTAAAATAAAATTGAATTATCTCAAACTTACCAGATGTTATACTATTAATAAAATACTTTAAGATATCGAAAGGAGAGTTTTTTTTACCGTAGATATTATTCTTAGATGATTTTAGTCGGGGTTCGGTCAAGGTAGATCCAAAAAACACAAATTTAAAAAATGTATTTTTTATTAAAGGATTATCTGCCGACACTTACACTGTATGCCATCTTCAGAGTTATCATGAAGACGAGAGAGGACGTCCTGTCCCTAAGTTCACATTTCCATGACAGGACTTAAGGACAATACGCCCTCCCTCGTCTTCATGATAGGCAGCCCTGAAGATGGCTTACATTGTAAGCCGAAACGTTGGCAGGTAATCCTTTATTAAAAAATGCAATTTTTAAATTTGGTTTTTTGGATCTACCTTGACCGAACCCCAACTAAAATCATCTAAGAACTTTAAGATACCTCCCGAACATTCCAAAACCGCCCTCATTGATCACAACTTTTAGACTTACTGCTCTCTCTGGAAATAAATCAAATAAACATTTTTACTTGCATTAGCATACTTTTAATACCAAACTTCTAAAAAGTGAGTCTAAAAGCCTTCTTTTTTTTTTTAAGGGAATGTAGGAACTGGGTTACTTATCTGTTTCTATTCACTTCTCACTGAAAAAGAGTGAGAAGTCACCCCAAAAATTTTACTTATTTTAATTGCTATAATATTATTTCTCTCCTGTGTCCCTTTTCACTTATTCTCATCTCTGTATTTGTTGAGTTATTATAACTGAGTATAAGTTAAGTATCCTGAATGAAATGTCCAGGGAGTTTATGAGCCCAATAAATCCGTCGGGTTTTCTTGTAGGGGGGGTGTTCGGATAAAACGCTGGATTTGTCAGAGTCCTGTCAGAGTGGGATAGAGCTGTCAACGCCATCTGGCAGGTTTACCCATCACGCAAGCAGTATCGCTCGGGAAGATACTTCCCCGCCTTCCTTTTTCAACAGGTGTCACAGAATAATACACGGGTGGAAAAAAAAAATGGCTCGGCTCATGGGCGTGTAAGTGGTTCGTCTCCAGGCCCACCTTCAAGGCAATCTCCTAGCAGTAGGCACTGAAAACCTTCGGGTAGTATCTCGGTGAGTGGAGTGGGGGAGAGAGAGGAAATAAATGGGAGAGGGGGAGATTTTGAATGAAGAGAAAGGTAGGAAAAGAATAAGAAAGAGTAGGGGGAGCGTTAAAACTTCTTTCTTATATTCTTAAATAGCTTCTAGAATGTGCATTTGTAGCAAAAGTGTTATAAGACATAAATATTACTAACATAAATATTAGGAAATAATTGATGAAAATATTCAGTTATGAATGGGATCATGGTGACAAGACGTCACCTCTCGTCTTCATGATAGGCAGGTGTTGCCCTGAAGATGGCTTCCATTGTAAGCCGAAACGTTGACAGATAATTTTTAAAAATACACTTTTTTCATAAAATACACCCCAACAGAAAAACTTCTAATGAATAATAATACGGTAAAAAGAAAAAAAAAAACTAAAAACTCTCCATTTGAACATTAGGATATAAGATGAGAGGGAATGGAATAAAAAAATGTATCTGTCCCAGCCAGAACTCGAACCTGGATCCAGGTCTGAGTTCTGGCTAGGACAGATAGATTTTTTTTATTCTATTCCCTCGCATTAATTGTTTAAAATTTACGTGGGAGAATAAACCACAACTAAATTAATATTTATAAATGAAAATAAAAATAAAAAATAACGACAGTCGATAAATGGCTAGACAATGTCAGCTCCTTCGAGCATAAGGCGATGTATCCGTCTTTCTCGAGGGTCAGGCTCTCGCTAGTGTGTTGGGAATTTAATAAGTTATCTAGCTCGTCCCGGTGGTGTAATGGAATCATACTGCCAGGAAAGGTTCGAGTCTCCTGGCTGGGACAGATACATTTTTTTATTCTAATGCTATTACTAATAATGTTTTTTTACACTTTTTCTTTAAAAAGGCTATAAGGGGATACAAAAAAAAAAACTTCAACTTTTCCAGGGAGACGGAAATGGTTAGACAAAGTTTTCAATAAAGGGCTTATAGCTTGGAAACTCAAACACGGAGGCGGTTTCAATTTATAGGCCCTTAATGGAAAAGCGCACGGCGTGTGGGGGTGTGTGAATGAGAGGGAAAGAAGGCGGTAGAGTTCCACATCACATCCCCGATCGTCGGACAATGGGGTAGTGTTGATGGCGGGGCGGGGGCGAGTTCAGAGGGAGGCCGTGGGTCGGCGCTGGAAAAACTTCGCAAGCATTAACTTCCTGGAGTGAGGGGGTTCGTTAATACGACCGCTGCGGGATCCAATTCCCTCTCGACATGGAGGCGGCCTTGTACAGCACGAATCTTGTGCAGGTGAAAGTCATACCCGACATTCTTTTCAATGTCAGGGATTTTACTTTGTAGCAGTTTGAAAACACATAGGGTACCCATCACTCTGCTATTCTGATAAAATAATGTATTTTTCAAGATGGTTATGTAAACCCCAATATGAAGTATGTCTATCTTACTTGATATTAATATTTGATATTATGATCAAGTATAATATAACTCATATCTAAGTATTGTGTATACTATCTTTCTGAGAATTCCGATTTATTTATAATCGGATAAAGATTTATCTGAAATGTATGTCAGTTAATCGACATCTGAAAGAAAAAAATTATTAATAGATTATCCCTAAATAAATCAATACGATGACAGAATATTTGAATTTTTTTTCAATTTCTGACCAATCATGTTTATATATATATATA
>KZ807670.1:248317-260226 GCA_000696205.2 Oncopeltus fasciatus | reverse complement strand
TTTTTTTTAAATTAATAAATCTTTGTTTATTGCAGTCTGTTAGTTAACATCTTGTAACTTGATGACAGAGAGATATACACAATATTATATATAAAAAAATATTAAAAATAACAAATAAATAAATAAATGAACATCATTATGAAGGGAGAGGTGCCCATCGATCCCACTTCTAATGAGTTTAGGAATTAAGGCCCAGAAGGTCGCGAGGCCACCTCCGTCGCTGGAATTGAAATCCGACTTGAAGAGGGTGGGGATAAGATCTTGGACACAGGAATATTAAAGTCGTGATTAAGGGTAGTTGGACATATAATATTATTATTATTATTAATAATATTATTCTGAATTATTCTGAGAATTTTGGACTGAAAGGATTGTATTTGTTGGATATTGGACGGCTTAGTGGCACCCCACAGTTCTGCACCGTAGGTCCAGATTGATCGTATTATGGTCTTGTGGATGGTCAGTTTGTTTTCTATAGTGAGCTGTAATCGCGTTATTAATAGGGCTGTATGTCTTCGTTTGTCGTTTGATTTTAGTATGTTCACTCCAGTTTAGTCGTGAGTCAAAGGGGAACCCAAGGTACTGGACTGAATCGGAGAGAGGTACAGGAATGTTATTGTATGTAACATTATCAGGAGAATCTTCTCTTAGCTGAAGATTTACTTGTACGCATTTAGACTAGTCTATTTTAATTCTCCATTAAAGGCCGTATCATTGCCGAATAGCATCAAGATGATTTTGTAAAATGTTTGAAGCGGTTTTGGAATCAGGATAAGAGGAGAGAATCGCTTTTTCATCTGCAAATAGGGCTAAGAAGGTATTAGGATGAGTAGGGATGTCTGCAGTATAAAGGATAGGTCCAAGCACATTGCCTTGTGGAACACCCTCACAGGGGAGTGATCGGAGTAATCTGATCCTTCCAAAATTAATTGGACCCCAAAAAGACAGTTATAAATGTAAGATCAAAAGTTCAAATGAAGAGTTTTGACCGTAGAGGTTATTAGTTGATGTTTTTTTGTTAGTTTAAGCTGGATCCGAAAAAAATTATTAAAAATGTGTACTCCTTAACAATTTAAAAAAATGTGAACTCCTAAATGACTTTTGGGGATTAAGTGTCATCTGGATCCCATATTCTTGAATGACTGACCTGAGTCCCGAATATGGGATCCAGGTAACCTGACATCCCCTCCCGCTTTCATGATAATCCTGAACATGGCACCGTTGGCAGATAATTAAAAAATACCCTAATTTTTTTAATTTGAATTTTTCGGATCTACCTTGACCGCACCCCAGCCAAAAAATCATCTGTAACTGGTAAGATTAGAAATAGGTAGATGATGCTTGGAAATGCTTAGGAAGAATATACAAGGAAGTTATTATAGGTATCATTCCTTTTAGAAGAACTTTCTGAAATACCTTGGAAAGTAAAGGAAGAAGGCTAATTGGTCGATAGGATAGTATGTTATAAGCAGGTTTACCGGATTTGAGAAACAGGATTATTTTAGATCGTTTTTAGATAAGTGGAAAGTGGATGGTTCTAAGGACACAATTATAGAGGTAAGTCTGGGAAACAATTGCTTTTTGGGGTAGGTTTCTAAGTATTATCCCAGTGATAAGGTCCATAGACTGCTGTTTAAGAACAGGACATATTCCATTAAATGTTATATGAAATCTATAATTTATGTGTAGAAAGATAATTAGCCTGATATTAAATGAGAAATTCCGGTAGTAAAATTTTGATATACCTCTCTTGCGAGAAGCTCAGATATTTTTATGTTAATTCTATTATTGAAATACTATGCCTCAATACAATTGTAATATGTAACACAGTTGAAAAATATAGTTACATACTACTTGGATGATGATAAAAAGGTAATAAAAATATTTTAAATTTCCAGAAAATTAAAATTAATACACCCCCCTTGAAGAAATATCTCCCTAATATTTTTAACCCAACCGTATTTAGAGTATTTAGCTTTTTCGGTTTTCAGTTACGCTCCTGATATTCAGGCAATAATTTTCTTTCTTCTATGTATCTTTAATTATTTTAATACTACATGTATGTTTTTTTTTTTAATTATTTAAGAGACCGATTGCCCTGGTCATAAAAAAACTACTAGATCTTCAATCCCATTGTATTGTCAGCTGAAGGCCCCTCCATTTTATAAAGTGAAGCAAAAAGTTAAGATACTTATAATCATTCAAAAGAGATTAATTAATATTGAATCGGTCTATTTGCTAAGTCAAACATAATGAAAGTTTAAAAACATTAAAAGCAATAAAATGTTGAAATGGAAATATTAAATGTCAATACTTATTATTTCAAGCGTAAAATGGTGTATTGCATACATATTGCAGAAGTGAAGAGGGCTCACATTACTGGAGATACTGCACTTAAAAGCGTATTAAGCCTTCGGTAATCCGAGAGACTCGAACCCAAGGGATCATTAGACGAGGCAATTTTAATTTGGTCCCGAGATACGGCAATCAGCATCGATTTTTCATTAGTAACTCCTTACCGAACCGATCAACACTCATTATCCCAAGCTCTGTAAGGCCGGTTATTAACCAGATAATTTTAAAATTTAATTAACATTTAAATTATAAGAAAAAGTAAATAGAAATATGTTAAACATTTAAATAGATAGTTCCAGTACATCAAATGTAACATTTTTTAAATATGTTTATAAAATAATTTTACATTCACTCCATTAAATGTGTATCTGTTTTCCTTTAATTGCGCGGCATGGGAATGTTTAAGTTACCAAACAGTAAATAAGAATAGCTGTTACAAAAATGAGCTCAAATATGTATTGGACTCGCCATATTGTCAAAGTAATAATTTAAAACCAGAGCCATGCATTAAAACTAAAGTTAAGGAATACATGAACCATAAGTGATTGAACTGAGATCTTTTTGTACTAAAATTTTAGTAATAAAATTTTTATTGAGTATTGTTTTTATTAAATTTACTACCATTCAGTTTAATAATTAACATATCGGTGATCTTTAGAAGGAAGAGAATCACGATGATTTTCTGATATGCTGAAGTTACTATTTCCTCTTGCTACAAGAGCTTGGACAATGATTTAATAAAAAAACAAGAGTTAAATTTGAGTTTAAATAAACCGCACTTCTAAAGTGAAAGGTTTCAGATAAAAGTCATTTGTGTTCTTTGGATTCAGTGGAAAGAATGGTAATGTTTTCATAGTCAAATGCGTGTCCTTCATGAATGAAATGTTTTTTGAGGGCAGTATTTATTTGTTTTTGTTAATGTTGTTTTTGTGATTGGTTGATTCTACGGGAAATAGGTTTTGCCTGTATAAAAACCCTGACAATCATGATTGGAAAAAATATTTCTGTGATGACATTTGTTCTGGTAAATCCAGAGAAACATTCCCTAAGCTTAAGCTTGCTTTTTCCACTAATAACAAACTAAAATCCATTTGCACCATCCTTAAAGACCCCATCCCCCATTCTAACAGGACTAATGTCGTTTACAAAATTCCTTGTCATGGTCCGTCATTGGCAAAAAATCATTCCATATCACATTGCTTGTGCTTCTTTAAATGTATGTAATAATCGTTATTATTAACATTAAAATCATATATATTTTTTTAATTGTATTCTTACGACATTGTACTTCAACAGTCCTGAAGATGGCTTACAATATCAGCCAAAAAGTCGGCAGATAATAAAAAATACGATTTTTTAAAATTGCATGTTTTTATCAACCTTGATCAAACCCCATCTGTTCTCTACTAATTACGATTGTAAGTTTTAGTATCAATCTAAAACCCCCTCTCTCTTATCCGACTAAAATTAAAACTAATTTTTTCAATTTATTCATTAATCTTGAGTCTCTTTTCCTTCAAATATTGCTGTTATTGTAAAAAAAATATGAAATCCAAATTGTCTATATTCTTGTTATCTATGGTACCAATTTATATCAAGAACATACAATATAAAAATAGAAAACAGGAAAGCTACTGCCAATGGTTAACAAGGAATATGTATATATATATATGTGTGTGTGTGTGTGTGTGTGTGTGTGTGTGTGTGTGTGTGTGTGTGTGTGTGTGTGTGTATCATATCCCTATATCATTGATATATTTATTATGTAGAAGCAATTTGGGTATTAAATTTAGTAAATTAATTTTCAGTTATTGAATATTATATATTATATCTCAAATCATCGACTATTTTCCGAAAATATAATAGAATGCTCTATTATATTTTTAAAATTTTCAAAATCTTTTTTTCTTTGAAATCATGTTTTATGGTCTTAAATAAGTTGTTTTTTTTTTGTTTGTTTTTTTTGCTTTATCAACATCTAAATTAGCTTTTGTCGAAAATTTGTTCCAAGTTTTACGTTTTATCCTACAATCTTGAGAATATGAATACATTATGGTTTTACCAGTCATATATTTTTATTTATATAACTTAATACAGTATTTTGTTTATTTTTCTATCACTATTTTCCATTAATTAAAAATAAATATTTTAATGGATACATTTATTAATATGTTTAAACAAACCTACAATGAAAGTTAATTGTGTTTAATGGAAAGACTCAAAAAATATGCTTTCTTTAAGTTTAAACTTTGATTAGTAATTTCTGTCTTATTCACTTTCACCAGCTAAAATTTGGATAAAGATACATTTAAATCATTGTTGTCATCTAGGCTATATGTCCAGTATCTAAGTAGATGTGAAGATATCTGTCCACGAAGAAAGTAAAATCCATTAGTGAAAATATGTGTTTTAAGCAGCCGAAAAAGCCGTATGAGAATTTGTGAATGAAGACTCCAGAAGAAAAGAATCCAAAGGTGTTTGGAATATTTAATGGACATTGTAGGAAGCCTGAATGGAAATCAGGATCAGACTCTGTTTTAGCAGGCATCGAAGGAGATCTGGGCACTGCTATAGATGGCAATCAGCTGGACTTGGCCAGTCGCAATCTACGATGGATATGTGCCTTTGAGAGTTAGCCAAAGTGAAACGTGCATAACTGGAGACTCCCGGCGTGCATTCTTGCATTCCAGAAAGTCCAAAGCCATGTGTGAATTTCCGAGCTGCTCATCCGAAATCCGATTACCGTGCTCAACATAAAATAATTCGTCAGATGTGATGAAAAATGGATGTTACCTCAATATAACAGGTCAATTGCTTGACAGCGGCCAGGTTACTCACCTTATTGACAAGCAAAGACAATTCGGAAAAAAAAAGTTATTCTGTCTGTATTTCATAGTTACAAAGGCGTCACCTGAAAGTCATTCTAGGAATTCAGAGCTCAATTAAATCTGAATATATAATTGTACGTTTTGCTTCTATATGACTGCTGGCTGGTAGAAGTTATCAATCAAAGGTAGGTGAAATAAATAAGAAATGATCACAAACCTCTACAGTTTAGTCTTTATATAATTGTATGTTGTTCTGGTTCTGTGATATGTAATTCTTTGTCAACTGATAGCAAGTCATTTTTCGACAAAATAATTCTAAGACTCACATCCCTTGCTTTACAAAAGAGAAACAAGCTCATTTGGACGTATTCTTCTCTCTCTTTACCCAGGACACCCACTAATAATCGCCTGTTTCATATGCTGTTAAAGAATAGAGTACAAAAAATTTATTTTCGATTAAAAAAAATTTCGTATGAGTAAAAAAAATCTTGATTATTACCTAATGTTAAGGACTAGGGAAGTAGGTGGCGTGTGGACAAGACCTGTACGGGAAGGGGGAAATTGAAGGATAACACCTTCTTCCTTTGCCTCCTTGGAAGGGTGGTTCCCTTAACCTTAGGGGTTATACCTTGAACTTATACCTTGAACCTTAAACTTATACCTTGAACCTTAGGGGTTATACCTTGAACTTGATCTTGAACTTATACCTTGAACTAATACCTTGAACTTATACCTTGAACTTGAACTTGAACTTATACCTTGAACTTATACATTGACCTTGAACTTGATCTTATACCTTGAACTTATACCTTGAACTAATACCTTGAACTTATACCTTGAACTTAGATATATACTTTAACTTATACTTGAAGTAAGGTTGGCTTACTTGGAAATCCGTATAGACCATTTGCTTCGGCACGTCCGGGAAGTTATAAAAGCAGCTCGCCAGCGGCCTCCTTTGCCAGTGATTAGTAAGTCTCCGTCTGTTGCAAATTTCGTGCCAGGCAGGTAGTGTTTTTTGCAGCGAAATGTTAAGTGATAAGTGACAGTTAACAAATTATCTTGAGGCCCCTTAGTAAATAAACGTATAGTAATTTTTTATATCCATTTGCTCATTAGTTATTAAGGGTAGTAGTTCAGTTATAAATTAACTCTAATATCGTTATCAATGTTCTTAAGTATTAGTGAACCGTAGCCTGTAGAACTATAAAAGCGTGTCTATCTTGTGTGGTTACATTACCTACATTAGACGAATGTGCTCATCTCCAATAAGAGGAATATGGAAGAGACCCCTGCGGAGTGCATGTGGGCAGAGTGTCTGTGGCGGAGGGAAGAAGAGAGCGATCAGAAGAAGTAGGCCGATTGTCGGAAAGACGGGACTGAAGGCCGGATAATTTGAGTGGGTAGAGCCGTCCTCTCCTTTGATACAGTCTCCAGAGCCCAGATCCAGATCTATCTCAAGTCTCCGAGGTAAGTTTAAGATCTTTTCAACCAGAGGACCTATGCGGGATCCATTCCATCTCAATGGCTATCCGTTTAAATACATTTTCCTCTAATGCCTGGATTCAATCTAAAATTAAATTTTTTTTTCTCGATTAATATTTGATATACTTGATGATCACGATAAATATTTGGGATCAGAGATATTGTTTCCTAATCATCAAGTGTAACTTATTACTCTACTGTTCACTTACGCTTCCACGGTCCTCAGACATATTTACCAATACTTCTTCCGGGTTCAACTTTGTCGTGGAGTTTCAAAGTGCCAAGCTTCCACACATCGTGTGATGTGGCTTCTTCAGGGCTGAATGGAGAATGAGAGCGTCGCTAGGTGCAAGGGCCTTGGCCCTTGGCAGCATTGGCTGCAGCTTCACAATAGAAGAGTAGGAGACTCCCCGGGAAAAATGAACAGCCAATGGAAGGCAGGCTGAGATCGAGGTCCAAACAAAGAGGGGTATATAAGGCCCTTGCTCCTAGCGACGCTCTCATACAACCAATAGAGGTACCCCTCAACTTCTTAAAAAACCATCATCCATAATACTTTAAAGGTATTATATATAAACGAACAATATTATATTACCTTCAAATGTCTAAGGACAAAACAAGGAAACATCACACCCCCTCACCTCTTCTTAACGGTACGCCGGGTGGATTAGGTATACTTAAAACAACACAATATAACATAATGAGGGTAAGAAAAAAAAAAAAAGACGCTCTCATTCGCCATTCAGCCCAGAAGAAGCCATCACACGATGTGCGAAAGCTTGCCACCTAAAAACTCCAAGACACGGTTGAACCCGGAAGAAGTATTGGTAATTACTCTACTGATAATTGAGGTAATTCTGAATTGAATGCAAGAGGATTACACAAACATCAATAGTTGTGCGATTATGTGATGCATGTATAATAGAAACCCGTTGCGTAAAAAAAAATACTGAATTAAATTTCTCTATAACTAAAGCAAGGAAAACCTCCTTCTTGAGGATCCCTTAATTGGTCATTTTTAGAATAAATTTAGTTACGGAAGATGAGGAGATTTCAGAGATCTGAGAGAAACTTTTAAAAATCAATTTTGTGAAGACGGAAGCATAATTGCCACAATGTACAATGGAATGAGGAAGAGGGAGATTAAGTGAAAGAAGAGGAGGACGTACAATACAATACCACTAATGAAGCCAGGGAGAGCCCCAGGCAGTGACAATATAGTGGAAGAGTTTGTCAGATGTGGCAGTATGGAGCTGCTGAAGTCTGGAGAGGTGCTCTTTCAAAAAGCCTGGAAAACAAAGAGGATACCAAAAGAATTGTCAAGTCCGACTCTGTCCCAATGAATGAAATATGGCACTGAAAGCAAAGAATGTCCCTGTAGGACTAGGAAAAGCAATTAAGTAGCCAAAAGGAATACTAAGAATGAATAGGCTGAAATTAGACCACTTAACAGGGAGTCGAACAAGGCGATAGTTAAAGCCCCTTGCAGTAGCCAGACTATTGTTGGACGATATAGCAGCTATCTGACAGGGGAGGATTAGGAGTTCTGGAAAGAGCACGACCGTGGTAGTATGTAGTCCTCATCGCCAGCTATGTCGAGTTGCTCCAAACAGGCAGTTCCATGGTGGTCAAAAGAGCTTCATAGGAAGAGCATGGACCTCAACAAAAGAAATAGTAAGATCCTGCAAATGGAAAGGCAAAAGAGGATGTCTTTCTGTGCTGAAATGGAGGAGAACTAGATTCCGTTAAACATTTACACATATCTTGGAGCACTTATGGACAAGACATGAAAAACAGATTCCGAAATATCAAGCCGGATATTTTTATTTTTATTTTTAATGTTATCCTTCCTTTCAACTGCTTAGGGTTATGGAGGGAGGTTGCCAACCGATTCTAAACATCAATGGCTCAGAACAAGTTTTCATTTATAAATAAAACCTCACCCTGGACGGGATTCGAACCTGTAGCGCCAGGATTGCGAAACCCGAACAAATTTCTCAAGCTACCCTGGCGCTCCTAAAGCAGGATAAAACAATCAAACATGGTCTACTACCTCCTAGAGAATAGAGCAACAATGTGAAGCTCCCATATTTTAAATCTGTCTATGCGTAGGCCTGTCTTTACTTACATATACAGGCATAGAGTAGGACGTTACAAAAAAATCTAATGTCTCTTAAATATAATAAATTTTAATGTATCACTTAATGTATAGAAATGTGGTTTATGGATATAAAATTATTTACCAATTGGTAAAGGTTAGTAAATGTTATAAAAGTTGGAGTAATTTTAATCAATTTATATTTAGTCTACTATTATTGGGTAACTAATTAATAATTTATGTTTGTTGATAAAGACTAACTTTTCCCGCTTTTCTTCAGGAAGGGCATTTCAGAAGATTTATTGTTCTTACTTCTTCATATACCTTTAGAAGTATCCTCGAGGCTGAAAGGAAGCGTATATGGGGTTGGGACTTGAAGGAAAAGGGAAAACTTTGATTGAGTGATAGGGCAGGGCTCGGTAATTGAAGGGTCTCGCTTGATTTCTTATCTCTTTCTAAAGGGCTGTCCTTCCTCGACCTTGGAGGTTTCGCTCGAGAAGGGCCCCGTGGAATCTGCTCAATGAGTTTTACTTTTAATTAGTCCCCTTAAAGGGGGCAGTCGATCTCGACTTAGTAAGCAATTAAATTTTTTGGGAAGGGAATGCGCTTATTCATGGAAAATAATTATAAACCATTTACAAATTTTAAGTAAGTCTTTTAAAGATCCATTACTTATGCCAATACTTGAAAAAGAATTCCTTAATGTGAAGTTAAAATAAATCCTCTTAAGTGAATGCAGACTGGAAACCTTTTCGATTCAATATCTCTGGAGCTTCATTAAATTGTACGACGTTACGAATCAATTTAAAATAACCAACCAGAAATGAAATCACAAGAGGCACATAATGCATATTAAAGAAAAATGGACGAGGCTATATTTGTTAATTCAAAGTAATGATCTTTCTTTCTTTAAACCAAATATTTTTTTATGTTCATAAATAGGAATGTTACGTAGCAAACATGTGGAGATTGAGTACACCCAGAAGTGAATTTTTCCACTGCATCATTTATTAAAGACGAATATTATCTACTAAAAATTTATTTTAATACTTTTTCTTTCATTATTAAAAGCAATAATAATAATAATAATATTTACGATTTTTTTTAACTAAATTTTCCTCCTTTACGCATACTTGGGTACTGCATATTTAATTTCGAAATCTAGATACCCATTAAACTCCCATTATTGATGGGTAAGTTAAAATTACAGTCTCTCAGATTTACAATAAAATAAACTTATACACTTATTTACGAGATTTGATAAGTATATAGATTTATATATAACTATACTTATTCATATAATATGACTTTTGGCAAATTGATAGAGAAAAAAATAGATTTTTATAACTGATCCATACAGTTTTGAGTACGAAAAATTCCATAAAAAATGAATAAAATTGACTTATACTTTTTTAATGAGTATTACAATATTTTTTCTGACCTAAGCTATAAACTTTGATGTAATATTGTACAAACTTTTATAGTTTGATTTTATTTTGAGAAATCTACTAAACTAAAATAAAATAATTTGAAAATCCTCAAGCAACTATAAAACATTTGAAGTATCATAAATCATAAAAGCTACTTTTTATTTAGTCTTCCTTCAAAAAGAGGACAAAAAAGGACAGTTTGAAGTTCTTATTAATTACATAATTATTTGAAGTATATTATTAATATTTAAAACTTATTAATTGTATTTCCGATGATATTTGTATTATAAACACAATCTTTCTTTTGTGTATATTCATCATATGAATGTTCATTTTTTGTACATAATTTATTATTGGGCCCAGTAATAAAAATCAGTGAAAACATTGAGGCTAAAGTTTAATGAGTTGTGAAAAGTTTATATCACAAGATTTTTTTTTTTAACTTTTATTTATTTATTACATTCAGTTAAATTAAAATATTTTGTAATTTAATCACCACAATGAATTTAAAAAAAAAAAGACATTCAATATCAATTACATGAGGAGAGAAGGTAACTAATGACACCCCTCTCAATATATCACATGATAAAGGGAATTTTAAGACATCCGAGATATTTCTTTGTTGACATATAAATAAATTTATGAATTTAATCTATAAAATTGCTTTAAATGACTGATTTAGTTCTTATATTTAGGATTGAAGTAATATTCCAAACTGGTATATTGTACTGAATAAAATTAAACTGACGAAGCTCTAGCACAGAAAGATGTAAAATAATGTAAATTTCGTCCTTCGAAGTCTGTATTTGAACAATGTTCTAGAGTAAATAAGCAATGTAGATATCAATCCATGTTCTATAACTTCATCTACCCACAGGAATTAAAGTTAAGGGTGCCTATCAACATTTGTACACACAAATACATTTTCATGTGTATGCATACTTGTTGCTTAAAACTAATAGAGAAATATAATTCAACTATTTTTTAACGCTTGAACAGATTCTCCTAAACAGTCTCACAGAATCATGGACGTTTTTGTATTTTAATAAAATGAATAAACATAGATATTTCAGAATATTTTATATTGGAAGAGGTCCAGTGAAGGACATCAATAAATATTAATATGAATACATTATATGTTATTTATTCATTATTTTTCATTCTAATTTCAAAACATACCAATTCAGGCCTATTTTTCCTTTCCTTTGATATTTACCTCCAATAAATTTGTAATGAACCATTTCAGTTTAAGGTATTTTATACTGAGGCTCCTTTCCTTGAGCCATAGAAACCATGCAAATAAAAATATGCTACCAAAAAAAAAATACAAAAAAAATTACCAATTACATGGCATGATACATGTAATTTTTAAAATCAATTATTTTTGAGTTCTAATATCTCTCTGTTTCATATAATCACCTGTGATGTATAATTTATAAGCAAACATGCACTCTGAATCATGAATTACTTAAACTTATCACTATCTTTTAACCAAATGGTCCAAATTAACCACGGTATTTTTTATCAAAAACAAATTTCCATTCGGAAGATATTATTGGAATATATTTATTTCATTGTGCAATTCAATATCCACAACTACAGGCTACCTAACAACAATCGTACTTTAGCGAATACCACATTGCAAAATGATAAATTTCTGAAAATGTTAGCAGATCTTTATCAATTTATCCCGTGATAGTATATAAATATATA